>ML261972.1:11643-41665 GCA_005239495.1 Nicotiana undulata
AGAGGGGGGAGGAACGATCACGTGGAGGCCGAGCCTCTGGTGATGACTCATGAGACCAGGGCAATGAAAAAGCTCCAATAGAAAGGAGAGTTCTGATCCGAGCTTGCATATCAAGGAATTGAGCATCTGTAAGCCTAACTCTTTCCTTGGCCACTTCTAGCTCGGATGTAAGCTTTGTCACTATCCCGCATAGCCGAGAGGCTCTCCCTATTAAGTTTCTCGCCCTGTGAGGAAGTCCCTATTTCTTGCATTCCACACCTATAGCAGTGTAATTGTTTCTCAGGAAGCCCGTATACCTTCCCTTTTTTGGACCGCTAACAACCTCCAACCATATCCTTTCAACATCCACATCCGAAGGTTGGGTTGGCCTCCCGATTCACCAGCTGGCTGACTACGAAGGAATTCCTCCACGTTACTTTGGTAGCGACCCTACATTATTTTAAATTTAATTTTTTTTACAAAACTAAATTATAACACTTAAAGAACCTCGCTCTCTCACGTAAGTCATTGTGGATCCCAAACTCCTTCTCCTATACTCTCCATGAGCTCATCTTACCTTATAGAATGTGACACTCAAAACCGGGATTATAAAGAAGTGCGCCCATCACTCTCAAAAGAATGCCACAAGTCCGGCTCTAAGTACCATAGGCTTTTCCCTCATGTAAATAACCATTGATGTAAGCTCACTCAACTTGTAATTCTATAGGGTTTTAGCGGGATTTAATGAAGGCTTTTTGGATCGAGTTCAGACATAATGAACTATGATAGTATCATCTTTCCTTAAACACTCCATTTTCTCAATTCGGTTCATGTTTTCTTGACTCTTTGAGTCATTTTCTTCTTCCCTGGGGGAACTAGAGAGACACATTGTCACTCTCTTCTTCTATAAAACGAACATTTTTCTCCTTTTCTCATCATTCCAAACCTTTCAATATTATTTTCTTTAATCCTCTCAACATTTACTTTTCTTTTGACATGTTTTTTTTTGGCTTTTCATCCTTTTCTTTGCCTTTCCTTTTCATCAATTCTTTTTGTTATTTGCATCTTTCATCACTTTGAAATTCCTCGTCTCTCCCCCAGACTTATGTTTTTGACTATTTTTCATCATAAATGCTAAGGAAAGATTAGGTGCCAAGAGAGGGTCATTATAGAACGGATGAAGCCTTGTATTGTGGTTATTGAATGAAAAAGGCTTAGGCTCAAAGGAGTTGACGAAGGATATCATAATGGTAGGCTATGGAAGTTTTCAAAGTTCAAATGGGACCAAAGAGAGCCTATAATCACTTCTCAAGTCGAGCTACACATAGAATTTCGCCTAGAAAAACATTCGGGTCAAGTTCTAGACTTGTTGGCACGGGACTTGGACTTGCAATTCAAAACCTTACCTCTCAAGCAACTGGATTGTTAAAGAGATTAGAGTCGAGTGCCCACAACATCCTTAGCTAGGATTGAAGATCACAGATGGCTAACAGTAACCACTTGATCATAGCTTTAGTCAACTCAAGATTCTAAAGGTCACAACTAGTGCTAATCTCGTCAACAAACTTGTCTTTAAACATGAGGTCGAAAGTAAATGTGCTAGTGCCAAGTGAAGGTTACTTGAGTCACTTTCATTCATTACTACTATATTTATCAAAACAAAAAGAAAAATAGACTCAATCCCTTAAGAAGGTTGTCACTCCATCCATCATTGGGAAGAGCCACCCGGTTCACACGAATTCCACCTTTGGAAAGAGCTGTGGCATTAAGAAAACCAAAGGCTTATTGATCACGAAAAAATGTAAAAAGAAGCTACTAAAGGAAATAAGAAGCTAAGATATTACGGAAAATTACAAAAGAAGTTATAAAGTAAAAATACAGAAAGTAAAATGAATATGTACAATAGGGGATTGAAATGAATATACACAAAATACGGATGAATATATACATGAAATGGTAATTTTATATACATACCAAAAGTGAAAAGTACGAGAATGAAAGTACGATAAGTAGAAAATAAAGAGAAATAGTATCAAAGTTATTACAGACCAATCATCAAAATAACCATATCAAAATAAGGCCACCCCCTAAATAAAAATTAGCATTGTCCTCAATGCTAAAAGCAAAAATAGAGTAGGGGAAGGATAGAGAGTAAAGAAAACTCCATGTGAGGTCACTGGCGGGGTCCTGTGGCTGTCCAGACTCATCACCCCTCTTGGGGTCCTCCAGCTGAATCTCTAGGTCCTCCGTCTGTGGTATCATCACTCTGATCACCGGCTCTTTGGTAGCCTCTTGATCTTGTACCTTTGCTGGTTGAGCTGTCTATGTTATAGGGGCAGGCTCTCCCATAAGGAGATCCAAAGGAATGTCACCGGTTGTAGTGAGCTTTGCCACCTCCTTCTTCAACTCCTCTTGACCCTTCTTCACTTTTCTCACTTGTTTACCTAACTCTTTGATCACCTTTTCATGCTTATCTAGAGACTCCAGAATCTTCTTTAAGGTTAGGACTGTGGGAGGCTTCTCAGAGCATTTCCCGATTGTTATGGGGTTACACCAAGGCTCTGCGCTTAGCCCATTATTTTCCTTGGTGATGGATGCACTGACACACCATATTCAAGGGGATATACCATAGTGTATATTATTTGTTGATGACATAGTTCTAATTGATGAGACGAGGGTCGGTGTTAACGATAGGCTGGAGGTTTGGAGACAGACCCTCGAGTCTAAGGGTTTCAAATTGAGCAGGTATAAGACAGAGTACCTGGAGTGCAAGTTTAGCGCTGAGTCGAGGGAAGTAGGCAGGGACGTGAGGCTTGGATCACAGGTCATCCCCAAGAGAGATAGCTTCAAGTACCTTGGGTCGGTGATTCAGGGGGACAGAGAGATCGACGAGGACGTCACTCACCGTATAGGGACGAGCTGGATGAAATGGAGGATTGCATCTGGAGTCTTGTGTGACAAGAAAGTGCCACCGATACTCAAAGGTAAGTTTTATAGAGCTGTGGTTAGACCGGCCATGTTGTATGGAGCAGAGTGTTGGCCGGTTAAGAACTCCCATATCCAGAGGATGAAGGTAGTAGAGATGAGGATGCTGAGGTGGATGTGCGGGCACACTAGGATGGACGGGATTAGGAATGAAGATATTCGGGAGAAGGTGGGTGTGGCTCATGTGGATGATAAGATGCGGGAAGCGAGACTCAGATGGTTCAGGCACGTGCGGAGGAGAAGCCTTGATGCTCCGATGAGGAGGCGGTTGGTTGTGGTGGGTACGATAAGAGGTAAAGGGCGGCCTAAGAAGTATTGGGAAGAGGTGATCATGCAGGACATGGCACGACTGCAGATTTTCGAGGACAAGGCCCGTGATAGGAAGGTCTGGAGGTCAAACATCAGAGTTGTAAGCTAGGGGGTAGTAGAGCTTTCCCTACTTCATACCCGGGAGTGGGGCGGGGTTGGATAGGGTTGATCTTAGATGACTTGCGGTTTATGTTGAGCCCACACTATCCTTGCTGTTTATCTTAGCCCCAGGCCTTAGATACTGGCCATTGTTATTGCATGTCATTTATCTTTTGGTTTTTATGTTTTTGTTACTATTTCTACGGTTTCTGCTGAAGTTACTGATGAATTGTCCTTTCTTGTTTTTATTTCCGTCTTCCTGAGCCGAGGGTCTATCGGAAACAGCCTCTCTGCCCTATTGGGATAGGGATAAGGTCTGCGTACACATTACCCTCCCCAGATCCCACTTTGTGAGATTTTGTTGGGTAATTGTTGTTGTTGTTCGTCTTGCTTAATAACTAATTCAGTATATAACAAAAAAAGTATTCTAGAGCTCTTTCAAATGGGGTACAAAGTGGGAAAAGTATGGTTTGAATAATATAAAATCTTCTGTAACCGTCTTGTAGTATCTCGCCTATCCGCTGCCACTATTACTCAGGATCTGTAACCGCTATGCAAGTATTGTCAAATTTCGTCTTATTTGGGATTGACTGATTCATCTTCTTTATCTGTTGTATATGCAAGATTTTACGATAAATCTGATCCCTATACAAACGCTTTTCGTTATCAATGATCTCCCTTCAATTGATCTCCAATTCATTCTTTAGACAATCTTCTGATCCATCAGTTGTTTATGTAAATGTAGTTTGACATCATCCCATCCACCATGTGTCATCAGTTGATTTGTCCACGTGGTGAGTCCACTTGTTACCATTACAGTAAAGGCTGTCATTTTATCGTTTTTTTTTTCTCTCATTTTCGAGAAAATTTAACTATTCCATAGTTTAGCCTTCCGTCATCCTGGTCACGTAATTCACTTGAAAAGCTTAAAAAACAAACAATTACAGCAACAACAGAATCTGTTGATATTTTTGGATATCTCTATTCGATCATCTTCAATGAGATTTTTCAACAATGGCAACATGGAGATCAAGTAGAAATCTATCGATATTTTTATTTTATCCATATTCGATAAAGTTCAATAAGATTAATGTCCATAGTCTTGTTATCTTGTAAGTTATCTGTAATTATTTTGTTTTGTTATTAGTAATTGCAAAGTCATTCCACTGGGAAATGAAATAAACTTACTTACAAACAAGGACTCAAATCAAGTACGTGATATTCTAATTTATATTTCACCTTCAACCATTTTTTTTTTCTTTTATAAAGTTGAAAATACAATAATCAAGATCCTTCCATCCAACTGAAGGGTTATTTGTTTTTTCTCATTATTAATTGGAGGAGAATGAGATTTGATAAGAGTTTTTGGCTGTGGAAATTCTAAGATTGAAACATATGATAAAGAAAGAAGACTATTACATCGCACGTGCCTTGACATTTTAGAAAAAATACAAGGATTTTGTTCAGACACGACATTGACCTAAATGCTGGGAGGTCCCTACATTTGTGGAACAACTAACAAGAAAATGGGAAAATATATTACACTATACATGTGAAATATATTGCCCCCTTGTGGCACATTCTCATTATATATGTTCTACCGATAGGATGCTTTCATTTTCCAAGATATTTTATTAGTATTCAAAAAGATCCAGTAACGATTAACTATGGAAAAGAAAAAGTTTTCACGTAAGCTTTAGCTTCTCTTAGATATAAATCAATCAATCAAGAAAAAAGTTATACGTACGTATTATGTTAAATTAGTTCGTCGTCTTTGTAGATAACATGAACCCTAGCATGATAACGTGCAAACTATGGGTGCAGCGGTACTTCGTTGACCATTAGGTCACAGGTCACACCCTTGCGTGCCCTTTCAAGTTTTCTGAAAACGCTTGTGATAACAGGAACAGTTAAATGAAAGTGCAGGTACAGGTTTCCCGTTTAGAAAATATATTCTATGACTCACTTGCTAGAAAAAAATATAACCGATACCTAAAAAGTCTATCATAAATGGAGATTCATTAGGTGTCAAAAAAAAAAAAGAATCTAATACTGCTCTCCAGATGAGAACAAAAGGAGCTACAGAAGTATCAGTGAACAGAGGAGCATGCCTCCAGTTAATAAATTCTACTTAATGTACAGGTATATGAGATAATGAGTTTAGTAATTGATCAAGAATGAAGCCAGCAGACTAATGCTCATGCTTGATGCGGGCCTTTAGTATTCCAGGGAGAGGAGGTGAGGTTGGGGTTGTACGCCTACCGGGTGTGTTTGACACCGATGTATGAGAGATTTGATGCTGGAATATGTTGGCCATACTGGAACTGGAACCTTCAGCTCCATCAGCAGATACATTCTGTGCAACATCATTCTTTTGCCTTCCGCAAAATTTCATTGCTTTGAGGACATAATTGTCATCATGCAGCTCGAATGGTGTGCTGGAATTGGTAACCGTAATTAGTCGAATTAATGAAGGTTAAAGAAATTGGATAACCAAATATTGCAATGACGTTTGATACGCTGTAGGTCAAAGGAAGGATTTGACATTGCAAGAGCTCAAGCCACCCTGAACGTATTCAATAATTTTTGTTGTTTTGATATGTCAAAAGTTATGGAGTATTAATTAAACATCAAGTTGGTGTCAAAAGTATGTATAACTTGTTTACATGACTCAGCCGAGTCATCCACTCTCTCATTGAACTCAAAATAGCACACACATTCAGAGGGTACTAACCTGTTGAAGTCGAAATGCACCAGCTGCATATCTTCTGATATTTCCACTTCGACTGTGGCATGAGGACGAGTCTACAGCATCAAAAGAAATGTAAGAAGCATGATAACAACGAAATGCTAAGACAACAGTACTGTAATCTACATTTTCTTGTCAATGCTATAGCTGGAATTTTATGTTGCACATAAGTTATGATACGCTGCACGATGTCATTGATGAAAAAGCAACGATGCCATACTTTCAACATTATGATTTCCTTTTGTGCATGGCAATAAGATAGGGGCTTAACCCAAAATATGCAAAGAGGAAAAGTTAAATATTGGGGACAGATGCCTCCTTTGTACTAGATTCAAAAGTAGAACCCAATAAGCAGAGGTGGAGCCACAATTTGAACTATACGAGTTATAAATATTGGGTTCTGAATTTAATCTTTGTACATACTTAGTGAATTTCTTAATACAAATGCAGGGTTGCGAATAAAGCTGTTGGATTCAGCCGAACCCATGCGTAACCTTCTAGCTCCGCTCCTATCCGTAAGCCCTGCTAAGGTTGCACACATTGGAAAATGCAATTCCAGCATGACTAGCAAAAGAAAATAAAGTGGCTATTCGAAAAGCTCCATCATAAGTTCAGGATGGGTATTGGACGAGTAACTGACCAATTCATAAACAAAATCTCACAGAAGTACAGGCTTTTTAATCCCTACTTACACAGTAGACTGTCCACTTCATTATTTAGTCATCTGAGAACACTATTTTCCGTAAAGGCAAGTCCCTTTTTTCAATGCTTTTATTTCCTTTTCTATTCCAAAAAAAGACGAAAGTGACTTGTTAAATCCCAAAACTTCTATCGAGCCTATTACTAGTTGCCAAGTCAAAATAAGGCCTGCCATACGAAGAAACGGAACTAATAGAATAGAATATGGAATTATGGACATCACAAATCTAACTTCACTACAAAAGTTTTTTTGATCTTGTAATTTTAAATAATTTGCGACTGTAAACTCAATACGTAAGAATATAAACAGAAGCTCATCTTCCTCCCACCCTTCAATCAAAATTGTCTGGATAGGTGCTTTACTCTTCTTGACGGACAACGACTCCACTCATTTAAGACTAATTTATAACTCTTTAAACAGTTTCATTAACTACGCAAATCTTATTGGATACGATCTACATGTTTTCTCTCGGTGTGTACGAGGGCATGAACTTGGGAAAAGAAATTACAAATAGGTAAACCTTCTCATCTTTCTTCTCCTTCAGACACCAGAGGTATGTTATATCTGGTCATAATATCTTCTCATTCTTATAAAAAGTCATCCTTCCGATTTTAGTTAGTAATAAGGGTTTTCATCAAATGTAGATGAAAAACAATCACCAATAATTAATATAAAAATTGTTGGGCCTGAGCTATGTCAAAATTACTTGAGCTCAAGTACAGCTAAGACAAGTGGGAGGAAAGCTTAGGTTGCCACGAGCTTACTTGCGCCACTTGTAGCCTTAAACTAATTCTAACAAAAGAAATCATGAGATGACATATTAAAGAATGCAATGACTTGTATCAGATATTATTTGCTATACAATGACCAATAACAACAATAGATAATTGTTGAGCATTTACCTGCACTAAAATAAATGGTAAAGCCACACCACCACTAGGAGCATTGCCTGAGCCATATAACTGCTTATTGCGTTTTATGAGGTTTTGAAGCCCTACATACTTTCGAAAGGAAAACGCTTTAGTGAAAAGAAGAACAAGGAATACGAACGAAGATATCATTGCATATCAACATAGTGAAAGACTATCAAACTTATTATCAACGTTGAACTAAGATAGTGCTCAAAGAGAATTCATACTTGTTCTTCTAGTTCTTCTAAATAGGCTGCTTTCTTTTCGATCCTATTTCTCAAGCTAAGACGCTCGGCCTGCAGTTAAAATAAATATGTGATTAAATTAAACATAGATCAACATATGTGTGCCAAAAATTGATGGCTTATCCATTTGACAAAAAAGAGGAAAGAGAAAGAGGGAGGGGAAAATACGAAATAGACAAATTTGAAATCAAACCTTTAGCTCCTCAATATCATTTGCATCAGTTCGTGGTAAACCCTTCCACTGTATTTCCTTTTTATCTTTGGAAATGATATCCATAGCCATAAGTACGTTCAGAGCATCATAGACTCGTCGTCTGATGTTCTTCTCATCATATTGTCTCTGTCAAACATAAAAGGTTCAAACAGATTTCATTGTTGAAAA
Organism: Nicotiana undulata; assembly: GCA_005239495.1. NCBI lineage: Eukaryota > Viridiplantae > Streptophyta > Magnoliopsida > Solanales > Solanaceae > Nicotiana > Nicotiana undulata. Next base: position 20,003 of record ML261972.1, read on the forward strand.
CAAGGAAGTCCAATATGAGCCACGAGAATGGAGAAAAACCTGATCTGAAGATTCATGACTATTGGTAGGATCAGAAAACTCAGCTACAAGTTCATCTGCAACCTGCCCAAGACATTAACTTCTGAGTTTAGAAATCCCTTGAAAAACAAATCGTTCAACACAGGAGAATGAAAAAAAGAAGAACTCAGCCATGCTAAACTACAAAAAAAGCAAGTTTCACAACCATAGTGCAAATAAGTCCGAGAAGCCAACAGAAGTATAACTACCCTCGTATTGTCTGATGCAGCCAAATGACTTGTCCCAAGAAAGATATTATGAACTCGAAGTTACTTAAGATATTTTATTTCTTTTTTCCCGAGATTAAGTTACAGAAAGTCTATGCAGCAATTTCTTGACAATAACTGATATCTTTGATCTAAATTTACTAAGAAAAGGCTTGCAATTATTTTGTTTGAAATTGGGGCTTGCAATATTATTTGATATATTCAATGCACAGAACAGATAATCCACCTCTCAATGCTCAAGCCATGAGAATGATAAAGAATAATATTAATCCCGAAGACAGAAAACAACCTCATCAATAGTTCAACAGAAGAAAGACCATAAACTATATGCCGTTGTGAGACATTATTTTGCATAGACAAAAGCCATTTAATGAATCATCCCAGAGTAATAACTAGTACTACCTCCGTCCCAATTTATGTAGCGGTGTTTAACTCAACATGGAGTTTAAGAAAGGAAGAAAGACTTTTGAAACTTGTGATATAAAATAAGCTATATATATCTGTGTGGCTGTAAATCATTTTATTAAGGGTAAAGTAGGAATTTGAAGTTAAATTGTTTCTAAATAAGGAAGTATGATATTGTTTTAGGGACAGACTAAAACAGAGAGTATGACATATAAATTGGGACAGAGGGAGTACATCTTACCTCAAACATATTAGAGAGGTGAAGGCAATTGGAGAATGTTTAAAACCATTAATTAGGAGGAAATCCAAAGTTCTCTCGTAAGTAACAAAAGGATCCTAACTCCACATCTCAACATCACATGATGGGTAACCGCTTTCCTTCCGAAAGCAAATGTCTTCATACACCAACGCGTGCAAGGCATGACACCTAATAGCAATTAATCAAAATTGTCCCTTCGCACAACAAATTGCAAACATCCTCACAGAAAGAAAAAAAACATTCCATCAATCAAGTCTGACCCCAACTTGTTTGGGACTGAGGCGTAGTTGTTATTGTTGTATGCCATCAATCAGGTGATACAGAGATAACCACATGCCAGAAAGAGGAACGTGGATAGATGCACACGAAACAATAGAAATTCCAGAAAACAAACTTCTCTCAAGTGACAAGCTGCCAATATGGGAAACAGGGCCATCCACCCAGTATTCACTACTTAATGGACTTTTCGATGACAGAGATTTAACTTCTTGCTCCCTTTGTCGAAATTTAGCAAAAGTTACTACTATTTCTTTTGTACATTAAGCAAGAATTACAAAGATAACGTCTCCTATCTTTAGCTATAGCAGAATATAAAACCTTACAGAGAGAAAATTGAAGTGTCAAAAAGCGAACAAGGGTCAAAAGAAACACAGGACCATGGAACCTCCAAAATGCCGTAAATATATCAACCAAAAGAAACTAACTTGACATACAGTACCTCCACCTAACATGGCACATTTCTCAGCTAAGAAGTCCTAGGGGTGGGGTCTTCTGATACGAAAAATTGTCTCAAGAATCAATATGTGAATGTATAAACCTCTACGTTTGTATAAGAATGCAAAACGGGAATCAACTCTAAGTTCGACTTTCATATGCAGATGGCGCGATATTACACTAGTAAAAGATCCTAGCATGATACAATTTAGAAAGGACGGAAGTATCAGATAAAAAATGTCATCTCAAAATAGATACAGAAGTTAGCATCCTTTTTGTAGTTTGCTCAATTTGCAACAGGTGCTGTCAGAACAGATACTTAACATCATCATACATCCGAGTCATCATACTGAAAATACTAATTTGGACATCCACAAACACATCATACAGACGAGAAGGGAAAAAGAATATATAATAGAACAGGTACAAGTAAAAAAAGGCACAACTATTAAATTGAGTTCACTGAATCATAGCATCCATTTGTGAAACAAAGATACAGATGAAAGGAAACATCAGAAAATTTTAAAATCATCTAACATTGAGTAACATTATGAATTTTTTCAAGCCAACTGACCTCATTATAAGTAGTTCTTCCTTTGCTTTCCACTTTCTCACAAACTGTAGAAAAAAAGTAATAACTCAGTTATTAGTAGGAAGTGCTGATACTAGAGCTCAAGTAAGTTAGAGATACTTGCAACACACAAGAAATAAATGATGTGCGAAATCAAAGCAATCAGCACTGCAAAAGTTTAGACATTTATGCAAAGTAATACCCAAAAGAAGATGAAAACTGATTAAAAGCAAAAACCTTTCATGCTAAACTGTCTGAGTCCTCTACCGCTCTTATCCCCTCCTGTTGCACGCTGACCTCTTTTCTTTTTCCTGTTACTAATAAGAACTTGTGGTAAGTAAAGCTTAAGTAAATGTAAGGAAACATTATTCTGAGAGAAAATGGCATACACCTTTAGCAGCTCATTTGTGAGTTCCGTGTTTAACCACATAATGACATTGTAAATTTATAATATAGCAAATCATCAAAATGAGAAGAACAATGTAAGTGTGTAACATTACCACCTATGATGCCTAAACCACAACAATGAACACTTATTGGTTCTTAGACAATATTAAGGCCAAATTTCACCAGATTCAGTAGGATCATCACCTTAATAGCAAATATTCTAACAGGTTTACATAAATAAACTGACTGCAACAACCCAGTAGCATGAGGCTTGCATGGTCACAGATCCAATGCTATGAAATTGAAAGTCATATCCTCTATCATTATAGCAATGCATTCCTATAAACTTTTGGACACCTATGTCTATTAATCTTCCCATGTATTTCTCATAATGTTTTAGCATTATCAATTTCCACGTGTCCATGCCATTCCTTAGCTCAGTCTTTAAGCCATCTCCATGCTTCTTAAACACAAGATAAATGGCTAATGCAAGTTCCGCTAACTAAAGGTTTAGCAATTTACTATAGTTTTTTATGATGTTGGTATCTTGGCTAGCTTGCACGCACTTCGACTATTCCACCAGGTGCCTACAATTTACAATAGTTCCTCTAAAAAAGTAGGTATTTTACCTATCAAACAAACTATTGAGAATGACAAATCCTAGGTGAATCCGTGATTTAAACACGGTGGGCCACTATAAATATCTTTAACATTTATCCCCTTTACTTCATCAAAGAAAATACTGTGAACACTTTCTTTAAATTTCCTAATGCTTAACATATAGATTGAGACCTGAGCTTGTCCCCAAATCCCTGTTACAAACTTGTTGACCACGGGCACAATTTTATACGCCAAACCTTTTAAAAGTGTGTCTATGACACTCCACTTTAATGGCGTAGCAAGCACGTATTTCACACAAAAAAGAAGCGAGTGGACCATATATAATTTCTTATTTAACTTAGAAAAGAAAGAAGGAAAAACTAATTCTATCTCCTTCCCAAAGACCAAACAAATCTTCTTGCCCGGCTGTGACCAGCCCTTCCCTCTTCCCCGCCCATCTTTTTCAAAATTAGTGTTTGCTATAGGACAACACTAACATTAATCTCTTCTTGCTCCCTTTTTTTCCTTGATCAGTATTACTGTTTGCAATAGGACCAATGGTGGGTTTCCAGGGGAGCAATTGTGCTAGCTCATCAATGGCTCCTTCATGTCGTGAACATGATGGGTTTCCGGGGGCAATTCCAGATCTTCATGAGTGGTGTTCGATTTTACCAAAACAGAAATAAGGAGAGATGAAGGTGAAGATAGAAGATCCAACATGCAAAAAATGGTCCGTGAATTTCACCATTTTGGGTGAAGCATTTATGTGTTGCTAAGCATTTCAATTAGTAAGCTTTAAGTGTAGGCAGCGTTAATGGAGGAAGAAGGTGGGGAAAATGAGATTTTATTGATGAAAAAATAAAAGGAGTGAGATGGTCATTGGTGGAGCCATAATCGTACGTCAAGATCTGCCGGCAGCCATGGTGATTTTGGGAGGTTGCAAGAGATGGATTTAAGCGTTATTTGTTTTTTTTTAAGTTAATAATATGTGTCACGACTTCATTGGTGTGTGATATACACTTGTTTGAAAAGTGTGTTTAAACGCTTAAGACGTGTGTCATAGACACACTTTTAAAATGTTTGGGTGTGTAAAGTTATTCATGTGATCAACAGGTGTGTAGAGATTTAAGGACAAGCTAAGTGGCAATCTATGTATTAAGACAATTTTCTAATGTGAGGACTCATCATGTTGCTAGTTTTACGTTGGATGTCAGCCTATCACAACCCTCTTCCTTCACCCAAACTTGAGACTGCAATATGAGCAAGCTCACACAGGCTTCATTTTAGATGAGTTTAAATGAAATAACGTGGTCAGTCAAAGGCGGATCCACAGTTACGCTATCGGGTTCATCTGAACATAGTGATTTCGACGCGGAGAATAAAATTATTGTAAAATTCCACTAAAATTGCAACAAATAGTAGGTACGAAACCATAACTTAAAAATATAATGGGTTCAATGCTAAGAACCCATTAAGTTTAAATTATGGACCCGCCTCTATGGTCAATCGTATAGCCGAACTGATGCATCATAGTTGTTGTAATTTTTTCTTTACATTTTCTATATACATACAGACTGCTTGTATGTTGGATCAGCCGCTGCACTACGTAGAGTTCCATCTTCATAAAGTACAAGCAACAACGACACTATCATTTTTCTTAATAACAATCAGTAACATTTTTCTTTATTAACAGAAAGCAATAAATAAAGATAACATTAAAAAGAAAAAACAGCAGACTCACGCAGCAGCCCCTTGAGATGCAGCATCATCAGCATGAATATCAAGGTTGTTTAGCCTAACGAAAGTGTTCTCACTCCCAGGAGTTGCCACGGCCGATGGAGACCCGACACTGCCACTGGTTGAAACCGATTGACCCGAAAGAGTAGTAGTGGGCCCCCATGACCTTCTAGAAACTTCTGATGGATTCTTTCCACCTTCCTCCAAATTATTCACCATTCCAACCAACTAATCATAAAAATTCTTTCAATTGCGCAAAAATTGATAAATGCGAAAGATTTAATTTTCAAAAATAGAATTTTGGGGGTTTTCAAGATATAGGGAACAAAAGCAGATACAGAATTTGCAAATTTGACAGAGACCGAGATGGGAATTTAGCTAAAATAATTTTTTCCTATTTGGAGGTTTAGAAGGGGTGTTGAGCATATGAAGGCGGCAGGGAGACCTGTTGGTTTCGAGCTTCAGGAAGGAGGAAAATAAAAGTATGTCGAGGTCTTCTAAAGAAGCTTTTTCTTTTCCTTCTTCTTTTGGCGTTTTCGTAGTAATTTTACTTTAAGATGGCACTTTTATCATTTAAAGAGTTGCCGAATTTTTTTACTATAGAAATTTGTGATTTGTAATATTTTTTTATATATACACACTTTGTTATTAATAACTTAAAATAACAAAGCAATTAAAGTTACTCTTTTATGCACCTAAAGTTGTGACTTAGTAATCACAAAATATATAAATTTAAGAAATCAGGGTTTAATCTCAGTAAAGACATAAAAAAATAATGCTTTTGGCAAATAAAGTTATTTGATACCTATTCTGGTGGGAAATAAATGATACAGGTAATAAAGATGCACACAAACTAGTGTGACATCATGCTTGTCAATGTATTTGATACCTATTCTGGTTAGGGCGTGCATAATTTGATAAATACTGAATTATCGTATCAAAATTAAAAAGAATAATATTTGGTATTCGATATCTTGATATTCGGTATGGTATTTGACTTAAGTTTTAAAAAATATTGGTATTAGGTATGTTATTTGGTATTTTAAAATAAAATACCAAAATATATATTATATTGCACAATACACATATTATAAAAAATCTAAAATTTGACTTTCCTTTATCCTCTAAGTTCATCAATTAACTCTAAGCAAGTATCAAGACATTTCTAATGATCAAATTTATTCTTTTATGTACAATTTTCTCTCTCTAGTTGATACTGCTAGTTTTGAATAGAACTTTTGTCAACAACTTTTCTAGTTTTGTATGTTTGAGTACTTTAATTTTGAATGTTACATCTTATGACTCTATGTACTAGTTAGTATTCAAACCGAATAAACTGAAATCGAAAGGAGAAAAACCGAACCATGTTGAATTTAATTATACGATATTGGTATTGTATTTTAAGAAACCAAATATAAAAATACCAAACCGAAATATCTAAATACCATATTGTACCGACCGACGAACACCCCTGATACTAATGGAAAATAAGTGATACATATAATAAAGATGCACACAAACTAGTGTGACATCATGCTTGTCAATGTACTAGTTTTAGCGTATGGCATTGCACATGCTTTCCATCTCAATGAATAATTTTTTAAAGAAAAATTACATTTTTAAATTGTGTTTGAATCATAAAATAAAGTATAAACTTATGAAATTAATGAATATTAATCATATATAGCTAACTCAATAAAATAATATTCACCTTAAATATTATTCTACATCTATAATTTTAACAATTCATTTTCACAAGTTATCTTGCTTCCTTTTTAATTTTAGTAAAAACACATAGCCCTTAAAGATTTAAAAAAAAATTCTGAAAATCTTTTTTAAAAGCTATTTTCAAGTTCATTCGACAAGACACAAACAAGATTAATTAGATATATTTCTATTATGATTTCGTAATCATTTGTCAACTAACATCAACTTAAAAATTGAATCCTATGCCTACTCAATTTATCTCCCTTTAAAGGTTTCAATGTTACCCATGTGTTGAGGTTTTAGGTATTGAAATTTAAAAAAAAAAAGAATTTATAATTCATATAACTTTGTAGAAATGTGCATGGGCGAAAAAGGCATTTCTAAAATAGGAAAACTTAATACGACGAATAAATTACTATGAAAAAGTTATTAAATTTATTAAGTGCATATATACATTTTAGATATTTTATTTTTTATGTATAATTCATTTTAAAGTCTTAAAAATGAGAATATTTAATTTTATATTATCCTCTCTCTCTCCCCGATTCAATGGTAATTTTCACTCCCGGCTAAATTGCTGGCACCAGCATCCATTGAGTCCCCTGGTAGGCACATCTCTCCGCTCTCTATCTTTTCTCTACTGTCCTCCCTCCTATTTTCTCTCCCCCACCCTCTCTTTTACTTTTTCTTGTGAAGTTATTTCTATTATATAGAAAAGAGAATAGGAGGTTGACCAAGGCCATAATGGTCATTTCAAATATATTAGTGTATTATTTATTTGTATACTAGGCTCAAAAGTTTGGTTGTGAGTTCTTAATAACAGGAAAAAACAAAAATAACGTGGTCATAAGCTATTAAATTCTTTAAGTAAACCCCACTTTTCATTCAACATTCACTATCTTCATTAGATGCAGTACTTGATTGTTATTACTATTTTTTCAATAAGTACTTTTAACTATAAAAATTATCTTTTTGATAATTTTATAATTCAAATGTTCACCTGATTAAAAATATTAAGACATTTATATATATGACAATTCTATTATCTTCGTAAGAAATATTATTTTATTTATTAACTATTTCAGGTAAAAAAGATTTCATTTAAAAAGAATTAGTGATAATGAGATTTACATTCAAATTTTATTATATCATTATCAATTGATATCATTTTATACAAAGTTCTCATTAAATTGCAATTTCAATTGGAATACTTTATAAATTCGAAAAAAATATTTAAGAATAAAATATAGTTCCAAGTCCCCTTTTTTATTATAGAATATTAAAACTTTTTAAAATCGTTTAATAAGTATCCTCTCTCTAAAATATGAGTTGAGAATATCTGGAGTAAAAATTAAAATAATTTATTTGTGAAATATTTTCTTTTAAAAATCATTATATATTGGGAAGTATGAGAAGTATCGTCATACAGGATTATACTTCTCCCTCTATGATCGAAATTAGTTGAGTACATACTGTATTCGATAAGAATATATTCAACATTATATAAATTTCAAAATACATAAATATAAAATTAATTATTTTTAAAAAAGTCTCAACAAATACTACTATTGTGATGAAAATTGCATTATACCCTATATAGTATCTCAATCATATCAAATTAAACTAGAAAAAAGCTGCAATATTTCAATTTAAGATAAATTTGATTAGTATTCAGAGTACGAGATATTAATTTATTTATAATATCATGTCATTCAACTAGAACAAAATACAAATTTTCTTGATAAAATTCTTAATAATTAAAAATCACTATTATTATTTCAAAGAACCAACAAATATATTTCATCAACTATTTGGGAATAATATTAATATGTTTATTGTTCAGATTTTGATTAGTATAAAAAGAAAAAACAAAAACATTAACACAACTGAAAATACTAAAAGAATAAAATTATAGATCATTCAATTTAAACAATGAGAAAAGTACAGGACGACTAATTTTTCAACTGACTTTTCAATTGCTATTTTATAATAATTAATTTAAGGCTCAGTGATGCAATTTTTTTTAAAAATAAAAAAGTCCTATGTAGAAATAATTTAAATTCTACTTGAATTATTATCTAATCACTATATAATAAAGCATTAAACTCGACAAGTGTTTCAAAGTGATTCGTATAGTAATACGATTTCAGAAAAATTAAAATGCACATAATGCAAAAGATAAATAACAATACATGTAATCGTGGTTCTATACGTTATTACAAAAGTCTATTCCCTTTCTTCTTTCCCTAAAGGCGAAGAAAGTGTGTAATTAACAATAGACCAAGAAATATTAATAGGATGAAAACAAGAAGAAGAATAACAATTGGGCTCGTGCATCGCACAAGTACATCATATAGTATAAATATAAGGACAAAGAACCAAGGGATGCTAACCTAAAGGAGATTATGATATGTTGATGTGCCGTGTGGAGCAAATAATAAGATACAATTACAGATACAAAGACAAGAGGCAACTACGCACAATAAGATTTAATTACAAATACAAAGACAAAAGGCAACTATGCACAACTTGAAGGCTCAAGTGAGTCAATTGGCGGAACCTTTTAATGATCAACAAGTTAATATTGGGAATAGTAGCCAAGAAAAGTGTGTATCAGAGGCAAAATTTGAGGTACTGGCGGAGGAGGTCGGAGTTGAACACTAACAATCTAACCAACTAGAATTTGAGAAAGCCAATGTTAAAGAAGTGATACTAGAGTCAGCCAAGAACATTCAGAATACAAATTTAGTTGACTCTAATGTCACTTATGTTGAGGATGTTGAACGTCTCGAAATTGGTATATACGAGTGTGCCAGACCTCCTTCAAAACACTTCTCTATATTGTGTTTTGATGGTAAAATGTGAATGGACCCTTACGAGCATACATCAGAGTCAAGAGAAGAGGTATATGAGCCTTATATTTTAAATTTTTTAGGTTGTCAAGGCAAGGTTGCCACTCCTAAGTTGAAAGCAAAAAAGTGAATAAGGAATTATTTAATTTTTGACTCACGAGAATTTGTACCGCCTAAAGAGCATAATTATGAGCTTGAATCAAAATTTGGATTTCAATTCATAAGCTTGAGGTGGAGGCAAAAAGTAATTCACGTCGTGTCACGATGTTAATTAAGGTGCTTGTTGGGAAGCAACCTAACTTTACTGGATTTTTTTTATTTTTTATTTTTTTACCTTTTCTGTTTTATTGTTTTTTTGTAATGCAGTTTTATTAATTTTGTAGGAGCATGAAAAGTAAAGCCATTGGAAGGAAGAAAACGCAAGTGAGATGGTTGGAACTAAGTGTGGGTACCCTCACAAAGGAATATGCATGTGAGAAGTCTGAGTATTTCGTGAGCTGCTAATACTTCGATCTTTGGCCTACCAGGAATTTTCTTATGCTCGTGTTATTTATGGTGTGTATTGGGGACTATGCATAATCTAAGTGTGGAGTGGAGATTTATCTGGGTGATTTCATGTGTCATTTTACTCACATTTTTTAGGCATGTTGTTGAAAACAAAAACAAAAAAAAAATTGGATAAAAAAAAAGATTGAACTTTTCCCATACGATAGATCTCATAGACAGTTTTCTTGAGGGATTAGTCTAAATAAAAATACAGAAAATAAAAAAGTATAAAAAGATGTCTTTTTGTTTTCTTTAGATAACAATAATTCTCTGTGATTTTCTTTGTGCACGGTTCTTTTTTATGGGATGTTACTTGAACCAGGTAATATTTTTTTTTTAATATTTAGCATAGAGTAGGATTTAGGGAATAAAATAGGGAAGAATGATTTGATTCATGCCTTTTGACTTATTTAATAGTAGCATACTTAGGCTTCAACATATGTATTATCTTTACTTTACAACAATAACAACAACAACAATAACATACCCAATATTATCCTACACCGTGCGGTTTGGGGAGGATAGTGTTTACGCAGACCTTACCCCTACCTTATGAGGATCAAGACGTTGTTTCTAATAGACCCTCGACTGAGGAAAGCATAAGCACCACATTAGTAAAAAATATAGACAAGAAGGGACAACACCAAAAATCCATATAAAAGCATAATAAAAACAACAAGATAGTAAGGTGATCAACAATGAAAGAAAATAACGTTAGTCATTAAAACCTACTATCAACAGAAAGTGAAACGACATGCCAATGCTAGTGTTATGAACACTCTAGACTACCTAATTTATTACCCTAAGTCTGGACCTCCATACCTTCCTATCAAGGGTCATATCCTCTGTCAGCTGAAGTTGTGGCATGTATTGCCTAATCACCTCTCTCCACCTCTTCTTTGGCCTACCTCTACCTCTTCGTAGGCCCTCCAATGTCAATCTCTCACACCTCCTCACCGGGGCGTCTGTGCTCCTCCTCCTCACATGAACAAACCACCTAAGTCGTGCTTCCCACATCTTTTCCTCAATAGGGGCCACAACCACCTTGTCGTGAATAACCTTATTTTTTAATCCTATCTAACCTGGTGTGCCCACACATCCATCTCAATATTCTCATCTCTGCTACCTTCATCTTATGGACATGAGCAATCTTGACTCGCCAATACTCAGCCCCAGACAACATCGTTGCTCTGACCACCACTCTGTAGAACTTACCTTTAAGTTTCGGTGGCACCTTCTTGTCACACAAAATACCGGAAGTAAGTCTCCATTTTATCCATCCTGCCCCAATACGATGTGTGACTTCTTCATCAATCTCCCCACCCCCTGAATAATAGACCCAAGGTACTTAAAACTTCCTCTCCCAGGGATGACCTGTGAGTCCAACCTCACCTCCCCTTCCCCCCTTGAGTCTCACCACTGAACTTACACTCCAAGTATTCTATCTTGGTGCTGCTCAACTTGAAACCTTTAGACTCCAAGGTCTTCCTCCATGCCTCTAACTGCGCGTTCACACCGCCTCACGTAATATCAATCAATAAAATATCATTTGCAAATAGCATGCACCACGACACCTCCCCATGGATATGGCACGTCAGTACATCCATTGCACGGGCAAACAAAAAAGGGCTAAGTGCCGACCCCTGATGTAACCTCATAATAACCGAAAAATGGTCCGAGTCCCTACCCACTATCCTATCTTGGGTCTTTGATCCATCAAAAATGTCCTTAAATAACCCTAACATAGGCAAGAAGTACACCTCTAGACTCCAAACATCTCCACAAAACCTCCCTCGAAACTTTATCGTACGCCTTTTCTAAGTCGATGAACACCATATGCAAGTCCTTCTTCCTCTTCCTATACTGCTCCATCAATCTCCTAACAAGGTGGATGGATTCTAGAGTCGAACGCTCGTCATGAACCCGAACTGGTTCTCGAAAATAGACACACTCCTTCTCACCCTTAGCTCTGCCACTCTCTCCCAAACTTTCATAGAATGGCTAAGCAACTTGATACCCCGATAGTTATTGCAATTTTGGATATCACCCTTGTTCTTATATACATGAACCATCATGCCCCACCTCCGTTATTGGTACATCTTCTTCGTTCTAAATATGACATTAAATAACCTAGTGAGCCACTCCAAGCCTGCCTTGCCCGCATTTTTCCAAAACTCCACCGGATTTCATCTGGCCCGGTCGTTTTGTCACTGCACACTTACGCATATCCCCCTCCATTTCATCAAATCTAATCCGCCTAAAATCTACAATACCCAAAGTCACAACGACTCCCAGAAAGTTCCAAGTCACCCAGTACAATGCTCATGTCCCCCTGCTCACCTAGTATGATGCCTAGATAAACCTGGCTAGCATGTTTTTTTTTACACTTATGGCTTGTTCTCTTAACTTGTATTCAATTTGTGCATTATGCTTATATCTATTGACTATGTGAATATTTACTTGATTTGAGAGTCAGAATGAGAACGCCCTTAGTGAATCATGTATCGTTGTGTGAAGCAAGTTCTTGTATAGTCCATATTTCTACAATTGGGTCTAGAACTTGCCCGACATGTGAGTTGAAACGAAATTCTTGGTACTGCTTAGTTAGAAAAATAATTAGGCCTTTTTCAATCTTAATGAGTGTTTATGCTTATTACAAATAAAATTATCCATAGCTAGCCCTTTTGAGCCGGTTGACCCTTTCTTTGGCATCCACATTACCCTTTGTTCTTAATTGCGTTTTGAACCTTTGACGCCTTAGAGCACTTGAACTATATGAATATGTTCTAGAAAGAAGTAATGAAAATGGTTTAGTGGAACCAATGGAAGGAAGAAGGGTGCACTTGAATCTTAAAGAGAACACAACTAGCGGGGATACAAAATACAAAGAAAAAAATAGTAGAAAAAATAAAAGAATAAAAAAGAGTAAGAAAAATATATTTGAAAAAAGGAAAAAAATATAGCAAAAATAAATAAATGCATCTTGTCCTTACTAGTGGTTTGAGTTAAAGTAGCGCATAAAGAAAGAGGGAACATATTTTTGTGGGTGGTCTTGATTGTGATGTTTGAAGTACGGTGAACAAATGTTGCACTTAAAAGTTGACTATGTGATGTGTCAGAGTGTTTAAGAGGGTTCACCACTATTATATACGTTTATCCTACCCGCCCCTTAGCTCATATTACAGCCATAATAAATTCTAGTTCATTTGAGACCAGGCGGGCCTACATTAGTAGATATTACATAATGAGCAAGCCTATGGTACCTTTTTCATGCATGTGACTTCTTTTGGAGTGAGTGAATCTTTCATATGTGTGAGTCCTTAAAATATATTCGATTATTTGATTTTGATGTGTGGACTGCCTATTCTTTATTATTTTGTTGTTAGGGCACATGATTTTATGATAGATAAATAACGTTATTAGACTTCTCTATTACGTGGAATATTCAAGTGCTAAGTGTAATGTGACATTGAGTCAGTTCTGGAGGCTAGGGTTGTTATAGGACTGTTGTTTATGTTTTGAATATTTTAAAATTTGGCGTAAGTTATGGGAAGTATGTGTTGAATGCATATGCTAGAGCATAATTATTGCTATCAATCATGGTCATTGGTGTAGTTCTCTTAGAAGGTGCAATGTTGTGAGGTGTTTTGGTATTGGTTGACTCGAGGGCGAACAATGTTTAAGTGTGGGGTGTTGATGTGAGGCTAAAATGATATACTTCATATCATCGTTCACCCAATGTTTTGTTTATAATATTGACGACTCATGTTATGTTTACGCTTAATTGAGTTGTTTTGTGTGTAGGATTATTTGGAATTGAAGTGGAACGAAAACTGGACAAAGAGGCATCAAAGACAATAAAATAAAGCAGAGAGGAACCACGACCCAAGGCAACGAAAACACCATGCTCCAAATCGTGCTAGGCAAGCACTGGACATGACTTACACAGCGCCTTGCAAGTTCAAAGGCTCCAAAATCAGCGCCTTACATGATGCAAGGTGATAATAGGCTAAATTCACCTAGTTAGTGTAGATTTCTACTCCAACTTAATGATGCTTCACTGTCTTAGAAATGTTAAATGATGTTAAAATAGCTCTAATTGTTGATTTTATGCTTCGCAGGAGCAAAGTGCGTTATGAGGACCTAGGATGGTGTTTGGAGCCAAATTGAAGGAGAAAGGCCCCTCGGAGTCTTTAACGTGTGAAAAGAAGGAAGAAAATTGTTGGGACAGATTACAAGTCCACTAGCGTGGCCTTAGCGCGTCCGCCCTAGTACAGATACCAGGGATAGAATGAAACCCCATTAGCGCGGTCTTAGCGTGCTCACTAGCGCGACCGCGCTAGTCCAGCGATCCCCAGGCAGAATGTTTAGCCATTAGCGCGCCCACTAGCGAGATGACTAGCACGGGCGCGCTAGTCCAGTTCGAACTCGCTTTAGTCAGGGGTAAAATTGGAAGCTTGGGATAAATCCACTTAACCTTTATAAGGTTCAACTCGCCCAAAAGAGGGGATTATCAAGGTTTAAAGTCTTGTTCAAGAAAAGTAAAGGCAAGAGGCAAGGAGGGCAATTGGGCATCAAATCTCATCTCTCTTCCTTGTATTTTTGTCATTGTTGATGAATTCTTTTATTATTATTTTCAATACAATTATGAGTAGCTAAATTATTTAGTTGTTTTGGTGGAACCCGTTGAGGATGAACATCTTGTTATATTGATATAGTTTGTTTGGTTTCAATCTCTATTTGTTCAACTAAGTTCTTATTGTAGTTGATTAAAGGGCCCTCAATTAGCTGTGCCTATTTAGTGTGTATATGCTCGGGAGAGAGTGCATATTTAGGTTGTTGTTGAACAATACCACTCCAAAAGTATATGAGGGATCCATAACCGAGGGTTTAAAGGTTGGATTAGGGATAACAATACCTTGGGTGCAATCTAAAGTGAGCTATAATAAAAATAAGCTAGCTTAGCTCAGGAGAGTGCGTCTAGTAAATTATCGTAATTACTCGGGAGAGATTTACGGTAACAAGAGTGCTCATGATTGATAGAGATAATTATGCCAAACTATATGAAATATACAAGAAGGGATTCCATCAACGGGGGAAACCATAACCTTAGATCCTTATCGCATTTGTTTATAACTCAGTATTAGTTATCTTTTAATCTACTTAATTTCATTCAGTTTTAGTTAGTAAAAATACCAACAAATTGTTATTCTTAATCTTTGGGAAGTTGATTACGAAGAATCGAGTGAGTCTGACAACGATAATTGATAGGTTAATTCCCTGTGGGATTCGACTCTGGGAAAAATACTCAGATTATATTTGCAACACCCGCTTAGTCTTTCTATAAGACATAGTTGAGCATGATCAAATTTTGGCGCCGTTGCCGGGGAATTAACGGTGTTATCAATTACAATGGGAATAAATACAAAACTCTTAAGTGTAGTCAATTTTCTTCAATTTCATCCGTACATTGAAATTTTAACGTTTGCTAACTTGGTTGTACAGGTTCATGCCTAGAAACTCATCGAGAACTGGTGAAGTATTTGAAGCCTTACCAGACCCCGAGAAAGTTTTCAAGGCCTTGAACAGGGCCAATCGTAAAAGCAAGCAATAACCATCAATTGAACAAATTGAAACCGGCATGGAAGATCTAAACGACAGGAATAATAACAATGGGGATGACGTGGTAGACCCAGCTGCGCAGGTTGTGGCGCCTATTGTACTAGAGGCTCCTTTATATGACTGGGCACAACCCACGACTTAGAATTTGGCCACTGCGATAGTAGTCCCTCAGATACAGGCTGAGTCCTTTCAGATTACAAATAATATGCTGCACTTATTGCAGAAAAAGGGACTATTTTCGGGGTCATACATTGAGGATCCCCAACAGCATTTGAAGAATTTCCTGTCGATTTGTAAAACTCAGAGGCAGCCAAACGTCACTCCGGAAGCAATAAGACTGTTGTTGTTTCCATTCTCAGTGACATGAGTAGCCCAGACTTGGCTAACTCGCTCCCCATTAATTCCATTACTACATGGGAGGAGGTTGTTAAGCAGTTTGTGAACAAGTTCCATCCACCGAACAAAACAGCTCAACAAATTGATGAAATCTTGAGCTTCAGATAGAAGCCTACGGAGACACTGCAAGAAACATGGGAACGGTTTAAAGGGTTGTTGGTTATCTGTCCGCACCATGGTATTCCAGAGTAGATGTTGGGGTAGCGATTTTATATGGGTCTGACCGATAGTGTGAAGGCAAATGTTGATGCTTCAGCCGGTGGAGCATTCTCGAGCAAAACATGGAGAGAAAGCCAGATCTTACTTGATAAAATGGCACAGAATTCGGGGTGGACAACCAGAAATGCACCCATCACCCCAGTGGTTCACTTAGTGCCATTAGATCCATCCAACACTCTTGCTGAAAACATGGCCACTCTGATGACACAGATGAGCATACTCACTAAAAAAGTGGAGGAGTCAGGGCAGAAGCAACAGGTACATATTGTGGATATTACCAATGGGGGATTATGCACATCTTGCATTAGTCAACCACTTGGTAATCAGTGGAATGCTGAATGTGATCATCCTCACTACCCTGAAAATATGAACTATGTGTCAAATTATGGGGGCCAAAGACAGGGTGGACAAAATTGGGGCCAGCAAAATCAGCCGTACAGGCCACCTCAGCCGCAGCATAACAGTGGAAACATGGGAGCCATGTGACCTCACGGTAATGTGGCGCCTTACCAAAGGCCACAAGGGTATAACAATCAGAATCAGCAACATGATTATCACCCCCCTCAGCAACAACATGGTGGGAGACAAGAAGATGGGTTTTCCAGACTTGAAGCAATGATGCAACAAGTTATTGGGTCAACTGCAAAAATAAGTGAGAGAGTAGATGCACATGAGTTAGCTATAAAAAATATTGAAGTGCAAATGGGCCAGATCTCAATGTCGTTGAATAATCGTCATCTTGGGACATTGCATACAGACACTCAGGTAAATCCTAAGGATCAGGGTCCAAAGCAGCTGATGGCAGTGAGTCTACGCAATGGCAGGGACTTAGACTTGGAGCAGGAAAGAACTCGAGAAAGAAGACAGGCTGAGACACTGGTACCAGTGCCGATTGAAATTGATGATTCAATAAACCTGACTGAGGTGACATTGCAACCTACTGAAGGAGAACCCATCGCGCAGAATGAGGCTGAGAAAGCAGTTGAGAGAGCCCAAGAACCGGTAATTGAGGTGGTGGCTGACAAAGAAAAATCCCAAATCACTAGGAAGAAGAGACCTCCAGCACCATTCCCACAGAGGCTGGCCAAGTACCAGAAAGATGAACAATATAAAAAGTTCTTGGACATGTTGAAACAGATACATGTAAACATTCCTTTGATTGATGCTCTGAAGGAGATGCCTGGGTATGCCAAAATGATGAAGGACTTGATGTCCCGAAAATTTGACTTCCAAGACCTGGCCACTGTGAATCTTACTCAGACCTGCAGTGTTGTAGTGACCCGACCAATTGCAGAAAAGCTGTCTGATCCAGGGAGTTTCACAATTCCCTATACCATTGGTAATTTTGCCTTTGCCAAGGCACTTTGTGATTTAGGGGACATCATTAATCTTATGACCCTGGCCATCTACAAGAGGTTGAGTATTGGTAGAGCTAGACCGACCTCTATGTTGTTGCAGCTGGCAGATAGGACGGTGAAAAGACCGTTAGACATTCTTGATGATGTATTGGTGCAGGTGGGGAAGTTTGTGTTCCCTGTAGATTTTGTGATACTGGACTGCAGAGTGGATGAGGAGATTCCCATAATTTTGGAAAGGCCATTATTAGCCACAGGACGAGCCCTCATTGATTGTGAAACTGGGGAGCTCAAGATGAGGTTGAACGACGAAGAAATCACATTCAATGTGCAGAAATCCATGAGGCGACCAAGTGAATTCGCCAATTGTTCTCTTATTGATGTTGTGGATGTGATAGTGGAGGAAGATGATGAGTCCTTAACTATTGAGGACCCCCTTGCTGCATGTTTGATGAATTTAGGTGAGGTAAATGGGGAAGAATTGGCAGAATGGGTGTTAGCACTTGAAGGAAAGGGGTCTGGCCGAGGTCACTCGAGTTTGAGCCCTTACACTTAGAAAAAAGAGAGACTCCGCCAGCCAAGCCATATGTTGAAGATCCACCCAAGCAGCCCATCTCGAGTACGCATTTCTTGGACCTGATTCTACTTTACCTATTATTATCTCATCCAGTTTGTTAGATATGCAGGCAAAATAGCTCTTACAGGTACTCACTGAGTTTAAGACTGCCATTGGGTGGACCATGGCAGACATAAAGGGGATCAACCCGGCATACTGTATCCACAAAATTCTACTGGAAGATGGGCACAAACCTTCTAGGGAACACCAAAGGCGGCTGAACCCAAACATGAAGGAAGTGGTGAAGAAGGAAATCATAAAGTGGTTAGATGCGGGAATCATTTTCCCCATCTCTCACAACAACTGGCTTAGACCGGTGCAATGTGTCCCTAAGAAAGGTGGCATGACGGTTGTAAAAAATGACAACAATGAGCTGATATCCACAAGAACCGTCATTGGCTGGAGAATTTGCATGGACTACAGAAAGTAGAATCTAGCCACCCGAAAAGATCACTTCCCACTTCCCTTCATCGATCAAATGCTCGACAGACTGGCAGGGAGGTCTAACTTTTGTTTTCTGGACGGGTACTCGGGGTACAACCAAATTTCCATTACCCCGTAAGACAGAGAAAAGACCTCATTCACTTATCCCTACAAGATCTTTTCCTTCAGAAGGATGCCTTTTGGCTTATGCAATGCACCTTCCACATTTCGAAGGTGCATGATGGCCATATTCACTGACATGGTCGAGAATATCATGGAGGTGTTCATGGATGATTTCTCAGTGGTGGGAAATTCATTTGATGAGTTCCTAGCAAATCTGACCCGAGTGCTGAAGCGGTGTATTGAGATGAACCTTGTGCTTAATTGGGAGAAGTGCCATTTCATGGTACAAGAGGGGATAATCTTGGGGCACTTGGTGTCGAGCAAAGGAATTGAGGTGGATCGTGCCAAAGTAGATGTGATTGCAAAACCTCCACCTCCCACATCGATTAAAGCGATAAGGAGCTTCCTTGGGCATGCCAGGTTCTACCAGTGATTCATCAGAGACTTCTCCAAAATAGCCAACCCCCTTTGTAAGTTGCTCGAAAAAGATAACCCTTTTGTGTTTTCTAATGATTGTAGGGTGGCTTTTGAGGAGTTGAAAAACAGGCTAGTCACGGCCCCGATCATTGTTGCTCCCGACTGGGAGCAACCATTCGAGCTCATGTGTGATGTCAGTGACTACGCAGTGGGAGCAATGTTAGGACATCGAAAGGAAAAGATAATGCACCCGATCTACTATGCGAGTGGTACATTGAGTGTAGCTCAGCTGAACTACACGGAGATGCTGGCAGTAGTGTTCGGCTTTGACAAGTTCAGATCATACCTGATCGGCTTGAAGGTGATTGTTTACACTGATCATGCTTCCCTCAGGTATTTGATTGAGAAGAAAGAATCCAAGCCGCACCTAATTCGTTAGGTGCTGCTACTGCAAGAATTCGATCTAGAGATTCGTGACCGCAAGGGCACGGAGAACCAAGCCGCGGACCATCTGTCGCGAATTGAAGGCGCTGAAAATGCAGTGGAAGCAGAGGATATTCTGGAAACCTATCCAGACGAGCAGCTACTCGCCAAGAGCATGGAGGAGGTGCCATGGTATGCATACATTGCAAATTACCTAGCATGTGGTATTGAGCCCTATGAACTCTCATCTGTCCAAAAGAAAAAGTTTTATCGTGATTACCACAATTATTACTGGGATGAAACTCACCTGTTCAGAATTTGTATTGACAATATGATTCGGAGGTGCATCCCCGAGATAGAACAATTTTCTATTTTGCAGGCTTGTCACGCATCAGCGTATGGAGGGCATTTTGGAGGAGTTTGAATAGCAACCAAAGTTCTAGAGGCCGGATTCTACTGGCCAACTGTGTTCAAGGATGCACGCCAATGGGTGAAGGGTTGTGATGAGTGTCAAAGGACGGGGAACATATCCCGTCGTCATGAGATTCCCATGAACCCGATTCAAGAGGTGGAGGTGTTTGATGTATGGGGGATTTACTTCATGGGTCCCTTTGTCAACGGCTACGACAATTAGTACATACTTGTTGTTGTATACTATGTGTCTAAATGGGTAGAAGTTGCAGCACTCCCCACCAATGATGCAAGGGTGTTAGTGGGGTTCTTGAAGAAAAACATATTCACCCATTTTGGGATCCCAATGGCCATCATCAGTGACAGAGGCACTCACTTCTGTCATCGTGCCTTCGAAAAGCTGTTAGCTAAGTACGATGTGCGCCACAAGGTGGCAATCCCTTATCACCCTCAGACGAGTGGGCAGGTTGAGGTGTCAAATCAAGAAATCAAGAGTGTGCTGACTAAAATGGTGAACCCCACAAGAACGGATTGGGAGAAAAAGCTTAATGATGCACTCTGGGCCTACAGAACTGCATTTAAAACGCTAATTGGTATGTCGCCATACAAGTTGGTGTTCGAAAGGCCTGTCACCTGCCGGTAGAACTGGAATATCGAGCTTGGTGGGAACTGAAATAGTTAAATATGGATCTTGATGCTGCAGGCACAAGTCGAGTCACTGAACTGCATGAGTTGGATGAATTCAGGTATCGTGCCTTTGAAAGCACGGGGTTGTATAAAGAGAGAATGAAGAGGTTACACGATAAGAACATTGTGGACCGAAACTTCAAACCTGGAGATATGGTTTTGCTCTATAACTCAAGATTGAGACTATTTCCGGATAAACTCAAGTCCCGATGGCCTGGACCATTTCGTGTGGTCTTCCCTCAGGTGTTGTAGACATTTCTTCTAAAAAAGGTGCCCACACCTTCATAGTTAATGGGCAGAGATTGAAACCGTATGTGGGGATGGACGAGAACAAGGAAGTGTCTGTGGTGCTTCTTGATTAACCTCAGAGGTCGAGCGAGCCTTAAATGCGCTCATTCTGCGTTGTGCCGCGACATTAAGTAAGGCGCTGGTTGGGAGGCAACCCAATGTGTAGTGTTTATAGTGTAGGTGATGAATTGTTGAATTTTTGTAAGTACTAACATATGCAGGTGTGCGCGGGCGAGGGTGAACTCAAGCCACCCCAAGAAAAATAAATACATAAATAAAAAGTCAAAAAAGCGAAGTGTGTAAGGCCTGGACTAGCGCGAACACGCTAGTAGGTGCGCTAGTGGTCGCGCATATGGCCTAGCACACTACCTCATCTCAAAGCCACTAGCGCAGTCGCGCTAGTGGCCACGCTAGTGATCGCGCACATGGACTTTTGTTCTGTCTCATTCAGTCCCCACTAGCGCGGTCGCGCTATAGGCGCGCTAGTGACCATGCTAGTACCATCGCGACCAGGTAAGTTTTTTTGGTTATTTTTATATTTTTTTTACCTTACCATAACCCCACTTTACCCCCCCCCCCCCCCCCCCCCCCCCCCCCCACCCCCCCCCCCCCCCCCCCCCC
>ML261972.1:41793-63931 GCA_005239495.1 Nicotiana undulata
CCCCACATCCGCCCACTTACTCCACTTCCCCTAAAACTCTTCTCCTTCTTCAACCCTTCTTCTTCCTTCTCCTATACAAAAGAACCCTTCTCTCTTCTCAAGCCCAGGCACTCACACAAGCCCAAGCTCTTGCTCACTCAACCCCCACACCCAACTCTCCATCTCTCACTCTCTCAACTACACAAGTATGTATTTTCTTTACTAATATTTTATTTTGTATTTTTGTAGTTTTTTTCTCCATTGTTGCAAGTAGGAGTTGTTCTTCTTGTTTAGTAGAAATACTTGGTAGTGTATGCTTAGTACTGGTGGGAGATGGTATTTGGGGGTGTGGTATGTCTTGATTTAGTTTGGTGATGTTTGGGAAATTATGGTGAAAGTTGGGGCTTCAACTTGTTTAAATGGGGGCTCCAGTGAATAATGCCCACCATGTGTTTGTGTAAATGCCCTACTAAAGGGCAGTTATTATGACCAATTGTAAGGTGAAGTATGAGTAACCACAATTGGGTCACCTCGTTGGTGCTGAATTCATGATGTGCTTTTTGTAGGTACAATGGCTCCCCGAAAGGGTCAAGCCACCGGCTCCTCCTCAGGCAGACAAGCAGGTTATTCCACCGGAAGGATACGAAGGTCCGTTGACACTCGACCCTTCAACAACAATAAATCTGTATCATTTAAGGCCCAAGACAGGTTCGTGGAAAAGGAATTAAAGTCGGCAATACCGAAACGTGGCATGGATATAAACTCCATCCAGCAGAACTGTCCTAGGATTTATGACGAGTTGATGAGGCGCCACTTGGATATCTTATTTGAGGAGCCCGATGAGGCCAATGCAATGATCGTCCAGGAATTTTATGCCAATTGTCAGGAGCACAAGAATTATGTTGTCACAATGCGGATGAAGCATGTGAATGCTTCGGTGGAGTCCATCAGGAGGATTTACAGGCTGCCACCCCCTATTGATTTGTACGAGGACGGTTATGAGGCACATGGAAAGCGTTATGCTCAGTGGGATAGGTTCCTCCCAACCATTTGTGTACCGGGCGCAGAGATGAAGTGGTACAAGTATGGGAACAAGTTCAACTCGTCAGCCCTCAAGTTTGAAGCAAAATGTTGGCTCTACCTGATTAATAACCGACTAATCCCATCCAACAACACCTCGAAGGTGAACATTCCTCGTGGGTGTTTGATTTGGTGCTTCATGACGGGTTGCAACTTTGACGTGGCCCGACTCATGCACGGGGAGATGTTCGTCAGCAGTAAAATTTAGAGGTATGGCTTCTTCTTCCCATCTCTTGTCACTAGACTGTGCCTTGCAGCTAGGGTGTCGGGAGACTTCGCAGTGGATGGCAGAGTGCCAACGGAGTACACCTTCCGAGCTGATAGGGTTACCACGGGAAAAGATGCAGTGGTAGTTATTATTGAGGAGGAGGAGAATGAGTCGGATGAGGAAGCTGAGGAGGAGGAGCAACAAAATGAGGAGGAGGAGGAGCAAGAACATATGGAGGAAGAGCAACCCACTCAGGAGCAGGCTGCAGATATTGGAGGCCCATCTAGGGCCACTCGGGGACATCGCATGGACCATTTGGAGCAAGAGATGGCTGGGATGCGGACCTCAGTGAATGACTTGGGGTCGAGAGTTGACGCGATGGCTGCCCAACAAGCGAAATCGGAAAAGAAAATTATGGGCTGGCTGCGTGCCCTGGGTCGTGCTTGTATCCTGGACCCTGGGACTGTCTCCAACCAGGACTGAGCTTTCAGGGAATTCCCCTTACCTCTCTATTTCATTTGATTGCCATGGGGACATGTCCTCATATTACGTGTGGGGTTGGGGAAGGATTCCCCTGTACATGTATATATGTAGATCAAAATTTGGTAGTTGTTTTCTTTATTTTTCTTCTGAGTTAGCATAATTAGTTGTTTTCACTTTTTTCTTTTGAGTTGTTTTTGCTTCTGTGTTTGTGATTGTAAATAATAGTGTAATTAATTAAGTCGTCTTGGCCCGTCAACGGGGTTCTTGAGGGTCCAAATCGACCACAAAAAAAAATAAAAATAAAAAATAGAAAATATAGTGGACTCTTCCTGATGACGGACTTCTTCGACAGTTTTCTTGAGGGAAGCTAGTCGAAAGAAAACACCAAAAAGATTTTTTATTTTCTTTTTAGGTAGTGTAGCAACTCCTCCTTGTTTTTTCTTCTGACCGCGGTTCTTTTCCAAGGGTTATCTTGAACCGGGTATAGTTAGTTTTTTTATTTTTAGTTGTTAGGTGTTTTGGGCAAGGAGATGAAATAAGAGAAGCATCCCTTAGCGTTGTTACACCCGAACACAAAATACCCTAGAGTGTGACGCTTAGGCTCATTTGTTGATTCTTGTGGAATGCCTTAAATTTGTATGTTGTAACTGACTTGAATTCTCGGTGAGAGTGTCTTGATAAGCTAATCTGTAGTGAGTCATGTTCCATATGTGTGTGAGGTGTCGCATTGTATTTTATGTCCACATTCGATGCCTAGAACTTGCCTTGTGTGTTTGCAAAGCGAAATAGTAGTTCGTTCAGTCTTAAAAGTGATATAGGAATTTCTTTGTTAAGCCAGATATAAAAATGTATTCACTTGATTGTAATTTACCATAGTTAACCCCTTTGAGCTTATAAGCCTGTTTCTTTGGCAACCACATTACATACCTTACCCAATTGTTTGAATGGCCTGTCTGTTTGAACCCTGTACCTCCCATGAGAACCTGAATTGTTAGAGATTATGTAAAAGTCAATGTGTGGGTTGGTGGTTTGGTTTTTGAGTGGAATCAAAGAAATATAAGGAAATGTGCAAAGCTTTGGAAAAAAAAAATGAAAGGATAAACGCCACTTAGAAAAAAAAAGAGAAAAGAAGAAAAGAAAAAAGAGAGAGAAAGGACAATGAATAAATGCAGTCCTTGTTGAGTGGTGACTTGATAAAATTGCACCTAAGGGAGTTTGGGGTAAATATAAAGAGAAGTGTGGTGGAAATTCTGGCCGGGCATAAGAATGGTCAGAAAGCTAAAGTAATTGTATTAAAAGTGCTTAGGGAGGTTAGTCACTATATCTAAATATATCCTACCCGTCCCTTAGCCTACATTACAACCAAATGAAGACCTAATTGATCTTAGATTGAATGGGCTTGATTAGTAGAGTATTACACGATGGGCAAGCCTATGGTGTATCTTTGTGGCATATGAATGTTCTTTCCGAGAGTGAGTGAATTCTTTCTATTTGAGTTCCTACTTGTTCTTAATATTATTCTTGTGGAACTACTCTCGTGTGTGTGATGTGAGGGCACTTGATTCATGACGAAAAGGTAAGTCTTGACCTCTGTGTAAAGTACTTTGAGGAAGTAGGAATATTGCATGGCATGTGAGAGTCGACCCTTGAGGCATGAGTGTTACATTGCTAGGTATAACTCCTGTAATATGCTCGTGGTGTGACACATTAGGAAAATGCTTGATGAAAGGACTTTTGTAGAGTATAGTCGATTGCTCGAGGACTAGCAATGATTTAAGTGCGGGGTGCTGATAATAGTGTAGATTTATACTCCTACTTAATGATGCTTCACTGTCTTAGGAATGTTAAATGATGTTGAAATGACTCTCATTGTTGATTTTATGCTTCACAGGAGCAAAGTGCGCTTATTAGTACCTAGGATGGTGTTTGGTGCCAAATTGAAGGAGAAAGGCCCCTCGGATTCTTTAGCATGTGAAAAGAAGGAAGAAAATTGATGGGACAGATTACAAGTCCACTAGCGCGTCCACTAGCGCGATCGCGCTAGTCCAGATGCCAGGGACAGAATGAAAGCCCATTAGCGCGGTCTTAGCGCGCTCACTAGCGCGACCGCGCTAGTGCAGCGATCCCCTGGCAGAGTGTTTAGCCATTAGCGCGCCCAGTAGCGCGATGACTAGAGCGGGCGCGCTAGTCCAGTTCGAACACGCTTTAGTCAGGGGTAAAATTGAAAGCTTGGGACAAATCCACTTAACCTATATAAGGTTCAACTCGCCCAAAAGAGGGGATTATCAAGGTTTAGAGTCTTGTTCAAGAAAAATAAAGGCAAGAGACAAGGAGGGCAATTGGGCATCAAATCTCATCTCTCTTCCTTGTATTTTTGTCATTGTTGATGAATTCTTCTATTGTTATTTTCAGTACAATTATGAGTAGCTAAATTATTTAGTCTTAGGTTTTGGTGAAACCCGTTGAGGATGAACATCTTGTTATATTAATATAGTTTTCTTGGTTTCAATCTCTATTTGTTCAACTAAGTTCTTATTGTAGTTGATTGAAGGGCCCTCAATTAGCTGTGCCTATTTAGTATGTATATGCTCGGGAGAGAGTGCATATTTAGGTTGTTGTTGAACAATACCACTCCAAAAGTATATGAGGGATCCATAACCGAGGGTTTAAAGGTTGGATTAGGGATAACGATACCTTGGGTGCAATCTAAAGTGAGCTATAATAAAAATAAGCTAGCTTAGCTCAGGAGAGTGCGTCTAGTAAATTATCGTAATTACTCGGGAGAGATTTACGGTAACAAGAGTGCTCATGATTGATAGAGATAATTATGCCAAACTATATGAAATATACAAGAAGGGATTCCATCAACGGGGGAAACCATAACCTTCGATCCTTCTCGCATTTGTTTACAACTCAGTATTAGTTATCTTTTAGTCTACTTAATTTCATTCAGTTTTAGTTAGTAAAAATACCAACAAATTGTTATTCTTAACCTTTGGGAAATTGATTACGAAGTGAGTCTAACAACGATAATTGATAGGTTAATTCCCTGTGAGATTCCATTCTGGGCAAAATACTCAGATTATATTTGCAATGCCCGCTTAGTCTTTTTATAAGACATAGTTGAGCGTGATCACAAGGCGAGCTCTATGACGAGGAAAGAGGGCCGCGACGCGCCAAGGCCTTGTTCCGAGGCGTTTTGACTCCCTGTCAGCTTAGGACTTGGTTGTTTCGGTCCAAATCTTTACCCTACCTTATAAATACCTCCAAACTTAGTTTTTGAGTAGAGTTACAAGTTTCGAAGAGGGAAATACGGATGGAACAATTGCAAGCAATGAATTACACGAATTCTTCTTCCGTTCTTCCTTAGTTTGTGGGTTGATGCTTTCAATTATTAACGTGATTGTTAGTGTGACTACGAGTAACTAAATTATTATCTAGTGTCTGATTGAAACTTCTGTAGAATGAATTCTTGTTACGTTATAATACAATTTTACCTTTGAATTTTTCTATGTGTTCAACTACATGCTTATTTTTGTTAATTGAAGAGCTCTCAATTAGTTGCGCTTATCTATTATGTATTACTTGAGAAAGAATGCATATTTAGGATGTTGTTGAACAACATCACTCAAAGGGTATTTGAGATATCAGTACAACATATTTAAAAGCGGGAATAAAGATAATAAAGCTTTACGTGATCATTGTGAATGATAAGAAAGTACGAGCAAGCGTAATTCGAGAGAATAATATGACTAGTATACTCGAGATAAGATTACGATAATTTGAGTGCTCATTATTAGTAGAGAATACTTAAATAAAATTGTAGAATATGTAGCAGGAAGAAAAATATCGACAATTAGGAAAATCATAACTCTTGGACTTTCCTGTAACACTCTGTAAATCTGAATTAGTTGTGGATGCATTAATAGAGTATTAATGTGAAGTAATATCAGGATGAGTATGGGTAGAAAACGTTGTTTTGGAATCTATACTGATCATGAGGTGCATATAATGCGATAGAATCGACTAAGTTTATGGGAGGTACGTCTTATGGCCTTAGTCAGTGCGAGGACATTAAAACTCACGTCATTAGACAGTGCAAGGCACTGTCCAGGGCATCAACCTCAGTGCCACAGATAGTGCAAGGCATTGTCCAGGGCCTCATCCTCAGCGCCCCAGACAATGCAAGGCACTGTAATTTTGGTGCCTCTAATGGCGCCTTGCACAGTTATTGTGGCGCCCCTGGCGATGCCTCGCGCCGGAGAGGTTTACCTGAGCTACTTTTATTTTCCTCCTCAATTTGGGACGTGTTCACTTATTTAAAACCCTTACCTCGTTCCCCCACACCCCAAACACTAAAACCTACTCTAGAAAGGAAGCTCTCAAGAACCTAACATCCCCAAGGTTCCTCCATCATCAAACGTACGTTCTAACGATGATTCTAAGTTAATTTCAATTCTCCAACACCTTATTAACATGAGTAAATTCTTCCACTCATTAGATATTCGACCGAGACACCATTGTTGAGAAAGGAAACCCTAGAACTCGAATTCAAGAGGAGTGAACTTCTAAAAGGTAATGCTTCTACTCCCTAATCAGTTATAACTATGAATTGATGAGTTTTTAGGAGAATAGTAAATGGGTTTGATAAAGAGAACAGTAAGAACTATACTAGGATTTTGGATTGTTGAATTATGATAGTTGTAAACATTGGTGTGATGAGAAATGGTGTTAGTTACATCTATTTGGGATTATAAAATCACCTAGAAGTAATAGAATGAGAACTTGGTGAAGAAAAGACCAATTACTAAGGGTTATGTGGCTTTACACCCAAAAGGTGTTTGATAAAATTCCTAAGATACTAAAACAGGAGAATTAGTGCCAATATTGGTTCCTCTTGATATATATATATATATATATATATATAGATTATCGTTTGAACGAGGTGACAAATATTGTGATACTCTTAAAACGGGCCAGAGCTAAGGTATGTGAGGCTAACTCTCTACATTTGGGAATATTTATGATTCTCCTTATGTCTCATTCTTATGACTATTTCAAATTTCCTCATAAAGTAATTATGCCTCAGTTCCATGAATAGTTGTAGAACTTCTATTCTCTAGATGACATGGTTTCATACTTCATTCAATATCCCATGAGTATCAGTTAT
Organism: Nicotiana undulata; assembly: GCA_005239495.1. Taxonomy (NCBI): domain Eukaryota; kingdom Viridiplantae; phylum Streptophyta; class Magnoliopsida; order Solanales; family Solanaceae; genus Nicotiana; species Nicotiana undulata. The sequence continues at coordinate 48,714 of ML261972.1, forward strand.
GACAGATCATTTTATTATGAATAAATATTCCAATCGAGTCATATTCAGCATTTCAGTATCATGTAACCCTGTGGGGCACAATATTTCAGTACCATATATTGCAGTGTGATTCTTAGTTCCTTATTTTAAAATCCTGAATGTTGAACACCTGTATTTGGGCCTGAGGCCGTAGCAATGTATACATATACTTGGGCCTGAGTCCGTAACATGTGCACATATATAATGGGCCTGAGGCCGTAGTTAATCAGATAAACAGGTTGTTCAGCATTCAGAAGAGGGAGTATTCATATCCTTACTTCCTTGTTCAGTTATCAGTTTATTAGTTATCAATTCTTAAATATCTATTCAGTTTTTATTTATTAGTTCAGTTTCAGTATTTACAGTTCTTTCTTTCAGTTGTTTTACATACAAGTACAATTCAAATGTACTGACGTCCCTTTTTGCCCGGGACCTGCATCTCGCGATGCAAGTAACGATTTACAGGTTGAAGATTCTTCTTTCTAGGACCTCTCGTATCATCTATTGGTGAGACCCAGTCTTTCGGGGCATTATCCTTTTTTTCCAGTCTTCAGTCTTTATAGTATTTTAGTTAGTAAGGTATGCGGGGGACCTTGTCCCGGTAAACAGTTAGCATTTTAGTATTCTTAGAGGCTTCCTCGATTATAGTTTAGTCAGCCAGATGGTAGTAGACTTTTATGTGTTAGCCTTGTCGGCTACTCATTTACACTTGCAGACTTGTTTAGTTTATTCCGCATCTATGATATTTCAGTAGACCTTTTAGTATATCATCAAGTTGTATATTTATATCTAGCTTACAATTATACCACATGTTGATCCATCCATACAGTTGGTTCGCTCGGTCATATGCAGTCAGGCATCGAGTGTCGTGTTACGCCCAGGCCATGGTTCGGGGCGTGACATTTCCAATCTTGTCTCTAACCCTTAGTAGCTTTAGTTGTTAATTTACTACTTCTTTTTATTAGCTAATTAGTTAAACATAAGAATAATAATATTTATAATTTAGGAATAGTTTCATTTTGTTATTTATATCAATTTTAGTATTTTATAGTTTATTGTATATATATATGTAAATCTTTATTTATAACAGGGGGCACTATTTTCAATTCAATTAAACTGTTGCAACTAACAAAACCGTTGCCATATGACCTGCAAACCTTTCCAAAATAATATAAAAACCGTCACAATAGGTAGTTCAACCATAGTCATAGGACCTGCTAACCGTTCCAAAATAATCTAAAACCGTTGTAATATGTAGTAGAACCATTGCCATAGGACCTGCAAACTGTTCCAAAATAATCTAAAAACCGTTGTAATAGGTAGTTCAACCGTTGCAATAGGTAGTTCAACCGTTGCAATATCTTAAAGAAATCGTTGTCATTTCTGTAATACCCGTAATGGTTTAATAGATATAGTAATGGTTATTGACCGTTGCATTTAACGTTATGGTAACACAAAATTAACCCTTGCAGTTGATAAGAATAATCGTTCCAACAGGAAGAGGGAAAACCGTTGTGATAGACTGTACTATAGCAACGACTATCTGAATCGTTCCAAAAACCATTCCATAAGCTCTATAGGCACGCCAACTTGTGGAACGGGAGCTAAACCGTTGCAATACATCTATGGCAATGGTTTACTTACCTATTGGAACAGTTTTTCATGCGTAGCCATAGGTGAATTCTCCAGTAGTGTCTTCTTAATGATACTTAATAATTATAGAAAAACCTTAGTTCTTAGTGGAATTCGACTTCGTACTCTTAGACCAGATTATATTTTTTGCGATCGCTTAGTCTTATTGTAAGACATAGTTGGGCATAATTAGGCCACCAGAGATATATAATGTTTTTCCATGATGCTATTTATATAAGAATTAGGTTCGACTTCTTCAGCCTTCATGGTCTCAACAATTTGCTCCATTCCAATAATGTCATGTAGATTGACCCTTGGCATCTATCAGTATTTGGTAAATGAAAGGAGTGGGTTTTATAGTTCTTTTTTCGTTAGCAAGATACATCCACAATCTTTCTTTTTATCAATCCTCTTATAACTGACTGCAAGCAAAACATGTGACTGGGAATCCAAGATCCCTCATTTTCTTAAAGATCTCCTCAGATTTTGTTCACGGCACCTTTTGAAGTGCAGTTGGCCAATATAGTTCGATAGATCTCAAGGACTTTGGTACCCTATTAATATAACTTTCTACTTTTGTAGTAATGGATTTTGGCAATAAAATTAATACGAGAAGTATAATCTCTATCAGTGTAAATAAGTTGCTTTTTTAGCTCCAACCACCCAGAGATTAATGTGAGTCTAATATGTTATATTTTATATCATCATTTACCCTATGCTTTACTAGTAAACTGTAATGATTCATGCTACATTTGCGCTTAATTGAGTTAATTTTTTGTGTGTAGGTGATCACCGGGCTATAGACCTCGCGAGACCAGGCTTATAGCGTGGTCACTGCCACAAAAAAACATGTAGCATCAATTATTTAGCGGCAATAAGATTATTGCCACTAATTTAATTCCTACACTAGAATGTTACCAGCAAACATGTATTAGCCAGTAAAATGTATCATCTACCCTGGCTATAGAGCTGGCTACGCTTGGCCTGTAGCATGGTCAAGCTGGCTATGGAGCTGGTTACGCTTGGCCTGTAGCACGGTAAAGCAGGCTATAGATCTTGCTATGCTTGGCTTGTAGCCAGTCTTGGGTACTTGGTGATTTTATACTCTTTCTTGCATTTTCATCCTTTTTTCGTGCAACTTTCGTTCGACTCTTTCTTATGATGCTCCTACACATAAAATAACATAATTTAGCTCAAATGCCGCACAATTAATCACTAAACTAACAACATATAAGATGAGTAATGTACTAAAAATATAGCATTTTGGCCAAACATCACAACCCCACACTTAAACATTGCTCGATGCGAGTCAACCACCAATTCACACTAACCTTGAGCACTTTATTTTCTTTTAACACATCCGAAGCACGCCATACCTATGACTATGATTGATAGAAATAAATAAACTTTAGCATATGACTTCAATACATACTTCCCTTTACTTTATGCCATACTTCAAAAATTTATTCAACGACAAGACAACATGCTTATAACAATTCTAGCCTCACAAACCGACTCAATATAACAATGCATTCAAAACTTGAACACTTAACATCATGGAGAAATCTAATAACGTCACCTATCCCTCACAAAATCATGTGCCCTCAAAACACGACAAAAGAGTAATTCAAATCCACACACTCGAATCAAATGTGCAAATATATTTTAAGGACTCAGATAAATTAAAGAAATTCCTCACTCTCACAAAGAAGTCAAATTCATGCACGAAGTACCATAAGCTTGCCCATTATGTAAACCTCCACTAATGTAGGCTTGCTCGATCTATAATCAAGTAGCACTTTCCATGGTTGTAGCGTGGGCTATAGGACAAGTAGGATGTATTTTCGGAATAGTGGCTAACCCTTCTAAGCACTTTAACACATCACATACTTGTTTAAGCGCAAATCTCTAATCTCAACTTCAATTTCACAAACAATATCATCCCAAGAGCTTTCTCCCTTTTTATTCTTTTCTTTCAGCACTACTTCAATTCATACCTACTAGCAAGGACAATATATCAATTTATTCATCTAACTATTTTTTTTCTTTTTTTTTCTCAACTATGTATTTTTTTTTTCAATTTTTCTCTTCTTTACAAATTTTTTGCTAGTAGTGTATTCATTTTCAAAACACGTGTACCTTTACTCTTTCAGTGGTTCCACTCAAAAGCCACCCAAATTCCCTCCTTACTGCTTCTACCACTCAATGTAAAATTAAAGTGTTGTAAAAGGCACAAGGATCAAACAATAACAATTAAGAACAAAGGGGTATAGACGTGTAAGTGGTTTCCAAATAAAAGTCTAGAGGCTCAAAAATATTGACTAGGGATAATTTTAATTTGTGGTAAGCATTAAGCTCAAAAAGATCAAAGAAAGCCTAAATTCATTTTTCAAACCGAGCAAAACCTAAAATTCGCTTCAACTCACATGCCAGGAAAGTTCTAGACTCTAATGCAATGACACAAACTACACAATTACTCACAACACATGGCACATGACTAGATAAAGACAGTTCCATTCCAATTCTCATACAATTGCAAGTATTCACGGAGCCACAAAATATTAAGCATTAAGCAAAAAGTGAACACGAGCTAAGTAAACGAGACATAGGCTTCAATAGACATGCTATCTAACTCAAGAAGGCATCATAAGCAACTTCAAAACATAGGGAAGGTAATACACATGCTAGAGCCTAAATATGCTACTATTAAACAAGTCAAAAGGGCGCCTAGAAATCTCATCTTCCTTCTTTTATTCCCTAAATCCTAATCTACTCTAAAAATAAGAAAACTATAACCTGGTTCAAACTACATCCCATAGAAAATAACCGAGGCACAAAGTAAAACCACAGAAGATTATTACTACCTAAAGTAAAAATTAAAACACACAATTTTTGTTTTTTTTTGTTTTCTAATTTTTATGTGTTTTGGTCAGACTTTAAACCCTCAAGAAAATTGTCTAAGATATCCATCGTCGGGAAAAGTCCAATCTTTTCTACTTTTCTAAATAAAAATGTTATTCAATTAAACTAACACAACTAAAATAGAATAGAAAGTCATCTAGACAATCTCCTCACCCCACACATAAGATTGTGCATTGTCCCCAGTGCACACCATAACTAATAAAAGGGTCAAAGAAACTCCATGGTAGGACAAAGACCGAATCACTAACAACTCCTGGAGTACTCAGACTTCTCCCGGGCATTTTACTTTGTGCGGGCACCCCACACTTAGTTCCAACCATCTGGCTTGCTTTTGCTTCCTTCCAATGGCTTTGCTTCCTATGCTCATACACCTTAAAAAATAAAAATAAAAAAAAAAAAAAGGCACTACAAAAATAATACATAAAAAAGTTAGACAAATAAAAAAAATAAAAGAAAGCAGTAAAGTTGGATTGCCTCCCAAAAAGCACATGATTTAACGTCGCGGCACGACATGAACCACTTTATGCCTCCACCTCGAGCTTATGAATTGAAACCCAAATTTTGCTTCAAGCTTATGATTATGCTCCTGGTGCGGTACAAATTCTTGCGAGCCAAAAATTAAATAAATTCTCATGCACTTTTTGGTTCTCTACCGAGGAGTGTCACCTTGCCTAGACGGCCCTGAAAATTTTAAAATATAGGGCTCGTCTACCTCCCTTTACTCCTTTTTAAGCTATCATTTCACCATATGAACATAATGTAGAGTAGTGTTTGTAATGAAGTCCAACACACTCAAATACATGAACTTCAAGATTTTCGACATTCTCAACACTAATTACACTAGAGTCAACTGAATTTGTATCTTCAATGTCCTTGGCTGACTCTAGTACCACTTTCTCAACATTGGAATCCTCAAATTGTAGTTGGATAGATTGTTGATGTTCTACTCTGACCTCCTCCATTAGAACCTCAATTTGTGCATCTAATTCATGCTCTTTTTGGCTACTATCCACAATATTGGCTTGTTGAGCATTAAAAGCTTCAACCAGTTGACTCACTTGATCCTTCAAGTTGTGAATAGTTTCCTCTTGACTTTATATCTTCATATTTCTTTTATTATTTTGTTCCACAAGGCACTTTATCATATCCTTGATCTCTTTCAGGTCAGCTTCCGCGGATTCTTTGTTCCTGTTAACCTCACAAGAAAAAGTAGAACCATCATAATAAGGGGTTGGGGAAGGATAAGAAATATAAGTACAATCATAAAAGTGACCATCTTGACCATCATAAAATATCACATATTTTCCACACATAAGATTGAGTTGGTGCACATAACTCACTCTCGAGAATATTTTGATAATATTTTCAGTGGTTTCTTCCACTATATGCGTAAGGAGAATAAAAACTAGAATTACCAACATCAAAACTGTTATAATTCCAAGATGTCACATCTCTCAAAACTTGAAACCTAACAATATGTACACATACAGCTACACCGTTATTTCCCCCGCAACGACGCCAAAATTTGATCACGCTGATCTCGACAAAGTCACACCTCTATTCGAGGTTGTGAAACAGTTGATTACAATAATAATACCCAACTAGTAGTCGGGATCGAATCCACAAGGACATAGATGGGATTAGTGGTATATATTTGGAATAAGCACGCGAAGTTTCTAAGTTGTACTTTCACAAATAGTTGTTTTGTTTTACTTCTAAAATTAGGCTAAGGATTGCAATTCTAAATTGTAAAACTAGAGAATATTATTTTTGTTGTTGTTTTCAAATAATGTAAAAGGACTAGTAAGGTAAGGTTAAGCCCAGTATATGGTTTCTCATGCCCTATGCATTTGGGAAATATCCAAACAACTATAAGATTATATGCCCTCGTGAGACTTTGCCGGCAGCTACACCATGATCCTCTACATGAGGCTGCCATTATAAGGCAATGTGAGGCGCAGAGGAGTGATTATATAGTCAAGGAATAGAGGTAACACTACTGGTGCTTTTGTCCCCCTTATTTGTACTCTTCCAATGTGGTTTATTTTTTTTATATTAATAAAACTAGCCCTAGGCACCTCGCCTAGTGGATTTTCTAAAAAAAATATAAAAGGACTAGGGTTGTGACTTCCACCTAGGTGTTTGCCTAAGGGGTTGTAAACTTTACGCGTGTTTCATTGGTCGGGGTATATCATAGCAATCAACACTCAAATACCCACTCAATACCTCTCAGTAAGAGAGTGATTTTACCCAATTTGACTTTCTCAAGTCCAAATAAGTATTAAACAATACCGTTGTTAAAATGCTCAAGTCGGGTTTTACTATCTCTAGATTCAACTCTTTAATTGGGACTATCAATCTCTTGATTTCATCCCAAATTCTTGTTAGCCAAGTTTCCTAGACTAAGTCTCTCTTTCTCAAGAAGAGACTAAGTCAAATAGGCATGAGTTTGCAACCATTAATTCTACAATTATAAGCAATAACAAGGCAAAATAATAAACACCCAACCATAAACATGCCCTAAATCAAACACCCATTAGGTTCACATACTAGGGTTGGGTCATAACCCTAGCTAAAAATCTAGCTACTCATATTGGGTATTGAAGAAAATAAAGAAGAAAAGATGATAAAACTCATATTGTAATGTAAGATTAATCTTATATTGTAATGTAAGATTAATATATGAAAATCCAATGAAAGACACACATAGAAACCAGCAACCATTCGTCCGATCAGCGTCAATACCCTCCAGAGCCATAACTTGTGCAACTCGTGCACTCAATAACAACATCCCAAGAGCTCAATTCATAAAATAGAGAAGACTCACATGAGAGGACTATCCTGTCATTACTCTTGCCATTACCACATCATGCTAAAATCCTGATACACATCGTGAAACCATATCACCCAAATCCGACACCAAGGATCATACCTCTACCTAACTGAGCTGCAAAGCTTGATCCCATCCAACCGCTGGACCACATGACATACTCCAAGACACCTTGCTCAAAATCAATAACCATGTGAAATTCGACATCAATTACTCAAAGTGCATTGCCATAACCACGGGGAAATCAGACGATACCATGCCACCCGAACCAGAAAGAACATAACCAACACGTCTCAATCCCGAAACACCCAATTACTTACCTTACTCAAATCTCGCTATAAAGCCTCGATAGAACTACACCTTATGCACATATATAACCAACGATCACAACTCCTAGAAACGCCGAAAGGTAACTCATAGATCACTCCAAAACACGAATAAGCTCAGTGACAATCAAATGGTACATCCCTCAACAATAGCAATTCGGAGTCAACAATTCCAACTCGGTGCAGACCACACACCCATACTGGCCTACCAATAACTCTAAGTCAACTCTGGTCACCCACAACAGGTAGATAACTCTCCGAACATTCATAACGACTGAATCATGACATATACTAACACCTGACTAGCTTTTCTCGCATCCTCATAGTTCATAACTACAATGTTCATGACAACTCCCTGTCTCAAAAATCCATGAGGCGCACCGATTACTATATCTGATCCCAATTACACCACTCGAATGTATAACATGTCTCTAATACTCAATCATTCCACGGGGATACTCCTATAATTCTTCTGTGCCACCAACAAACTTGAATATCGGCAGTCGATCCAACAAGAGAGCGCCGTAACACCAATGATGCACCCTTACTCAAACACATTGCCTTAAACAGATTGTCCTTTATGAATGTATACTCTCATCCAGCCACCCAATAGTGGTATCCTTTACCTAATCATCTAAAACTGCCAGTTCTGACCTTCCTTCCATAACTGAACCGTGACCTCACATATGCCACTCTCCACTATACACAAAATACCGCATACGTCATGCAATCCTATGATAAATACGAGAACTTCATGCTCCCTTCCTAGCCACAAACAACTACGTACCCAACTAGAGAAGAACTTTCCATTTGATCCCATCTAGAAGCAAACTCACTATACATCACATGGCCCTCACGCCGGTAGAAATATACATCTCTAATCGTGGTAGAAACTATCAAGAACTCCCGAATCACATTTGTACAACACCAACCCATCAGGACCGAATCTTTCTAACTCAACTAAGCTACGCATGCCACCAAATTCCAAGAGAATTGCTAAGAAACACCTGTAACAACTCCTTACCTTATAAACATCCAAAGAACTAACCATATCCCTTATCATGCCGATCCGACGTACTACCAAGTTGTCCTATTTATCCAAGTTCCTTATGACTTACCTTCGAATTGATACTTCTTCTTGCCATAATACCGCAATTCTCAATCCTGACTCACCGCACGAAACCCGAGCATAAAAATATATCGTCTAAGGCTCATAAGCCGCTGAATACTCCCTCAATTATCCCCAAATGCACCACATTAGAAATACTTACCCTAAAGAGACTTCCTGTGAATTTAAATTCATTACCTTCACTTTCCTGATACTGATGGATAGAATCCATGATAATGCAAATACACCACAAACCTTGACACCTTCCCCGTAAATCTCAATTCTAGCCCTTCTCACGCCTTGAAGATCCTCGATCGCTACATATAACCTTGAATCCGTCTGAACCATTCTCGAACGTCATTTACTCTACGCAATTTCAATTACACTAACCAAGTAAACAGAACGGCCTGACCCAGCTTGCAAACCACATACTAGGAAAATAATCCACCCTTTTGAAGCAACAAGCACACTCATACATTGCACACTCTACACTTACTAGTACAACTCCATCATTCAATGAACTCCACTATCCGTAAAGTACTTTACAACTTGTATCGAAGAAATTTCCATCACTCGAGTCATTCCTAAACTCCACCTCTGTAGGTCATAACTGATTCACCAACATACCTCGAACTGAAACCAATAAAACACATAATCGTGTAATCAACTTATCAATAACGAACTCCCCCACTTGGCTCAAAGCCAATGATCAAGACAAACAGTAACTCATAATGCCCATGCGCTATCACTGCCACCATACTGTGGTGAGATTCAACTAGATCCTTCATAAGCTCATATGACCCAAACCATCTAACCCTCAATTCGACTACAAATCTCGCATCCACCATCGAAATGGTCATGCCAACTTCCACAAGCGATCTAAACTCAAATTACAACATACATCATTTACTGGTAGAAACTTACTACATATCAACATAAGGACCACACACCTCGGGACAACCCGCAGGAGATACCCCTGCCTGCTTAGCCTTAACTAATATCTCTCTATACACTTTTGAGGATCATAGCTATTACTCAATTGCTTTACCCTCCTACATCAGAACACAACTAATGCCTGCCCTTGAGACATCACAATAAGCGGTATAAAAACCTGAAGTTGATGGCAATACTAACATTAGAGCAGTGGTCGAGGAATCTTGATCTTCTGGAAGCTCTACTAACACTCGTCTGACCACATAGATACCTTCACTAGACCCCACGTGTCCCAAGAATGCTACTAAACTGAGCCAACAATTCACACTTGGAGAACTTCGCACAAAGCTTCTCTTCCCTATATCCTTGTAATACCATCATCAAATGCTGAATATGTTATCCCTGGCTACGAGAGTACGGCAGGATGCCATCAATAAATACAATAACAAAGGAGTGAAATCACTACCTGAATACACCGCTAATCAAATACATGAATGCTACTGGAGCATTGGTCCGCTCAAAAGACATCACCGGAACTCAGAACATAACAGGAAAACCCCCTTCACTCCACAACTAAACTACACGAGACGTCCTTCAATACTCATAACTCGAAGCCATATTCTAACTCAATACAGAAGTCAAATAATCAATGGTTCTTGCCACATCTCCCGCCAATTCATTTTGGTCACAATCAAACAACCTGAATACATCTAACTATCCGATCACACTCACCATGTAGTCATCTAGTCACAAAGTGCCATCAATAAGGACACAAACGAACATATAAGTCCCAAATACGTGTGCTTACACAACAAAATCTCTGCACTCATGTCACAGACAAAATCCGGCCTCAAGTCCTTCCGACTAGCCCATTATTAACATGTTAAAAAATCACAACTCACCCATAGAAGTCACAAGCCGATGACGCACAACTGATACCAAGCGCTCGCGTGTGCATTCGAATACATGAAAGGAATTCAAAGAGTTACACTTTTGGGTGAATAAGAATGGATTCGCACGACAAGAATTCAAGAATGTGGGATGTTTCCTAAGGGTTCTGCAGTCTCTCGAAGATAAGTATAGACGTCTCCGTACCGATCCGTAAGATTCTACTAAACTTGCTCATAACCGTTGAGTCCTATGCAACTTAGAGCTCTGATACTAACTTGTCACGACCCCAAATCCTAACAGGACGTGATGGCGCCTATCGTGGAACTAGGCTAGCCTACCATCACATTACTACGCTTTTGTTCAATTATAAGAGTTCACAAGTAAATGATAAACATGCAACCATAGTGTCAAATAATATAATATAATTTAGTCTTAGCGTTCCCCATAATAGTCTAGACAAAACCTCCCAAGAACTGGAGTTAATAGTCATGAGCATCTAAGAAAAGATCTAACTCTTATAATACCTTAAATATGTATATGAATCAAATGCTAAAATTAAATAAGGAAGGGAAGTGGAGAAGCTGTGGACGCTGGACAGCTACCTCCCGTGAAATGCTACTATCAAACCTGCGTCAGCTACTGCTGCGAGCTAGTACCTGGATCTGTGCACAAAGGCACAGGGAGTCTATGAATACTCCAACTCAGTAGTAATGAAAATAAATCACAGTCTGAGAATTATAAAACACACAGTACAAATACACATTTCCACAAAACCAGTAAAAATACCAAGTCACCATGTAGTATTCGTCAAATAATAAGTTCGAAATCAGTTTCCAGAAATCCCTTGAAAACAAGTGATATCAGTATATCTCAGTAAAATTCTCAGTAAAACCAATTTGAAAACGAAGTAAATCATAGTTCGAATACTTAGTAAAATCATCATAAATCTGCCCCTCGGGCCAAAATTATTTCTCATAACAGTTGCCCTCAGGCATTCCCTCAATCACTCAATATCGATCATCATTCAGTAACAACCCCGCGGGTAATCATCATCACTCAATCGGTACCGGCGCTTACTAGGGGTGTATACAGACTCCGGAGGGGCTCTTACAGCCCAAGCGCAATAATAACATAAGGCCTGAAAGCCTCCTCACCTCTCTCATAAGGCCTGAAAGCCTCATCACCTCTCTCATAAGTCCTGAAAGCCTCCTCACCTCTCTCATACGACCTGAAAGCCTTACTCAGTTAGACACTCTCAATTTGCCCGTAGGCCATAAACATACCGGGTTCTCGACCCATAATAGTGTTTTATTTTCCAATAAATAGTATCAAAATACTCTGAGTGTCAAAACAATTTATCAGGAAAAGACTGAGTGTAAAATCATAGCATATCAATGAGGAAAATGTAGTAAACACAACCCTCAAGGGGAAAACAGATCGGCACTAGGCCCCAAACACGACTTACAACCCAAATCATATCATAATAAAACAATACTAATTAAGCATAGGCTTAAAAGTCGGTTTAGCAACTCAATAGTCGCCTAAATACGGAAGGGATTTCCAAAGTTCCAACCTTTTCATTTCAAAACCCGTGAAAGGGTGCATAGTCCGGGGTTTCATACCCTCAGGACAGGATTTAAAGACATTACTTACCTCAAACTAGCCCGAAACTACTTCGCAATGCGTTTGCCTTTCGAATCAACTTCTGGATGCTCCTAATCTATCAAGTTCAGATTTTTATTATCAAATTATGCTCAAGGAATAAATTCCAATGGAAAAATATCGAATTTAGCTCAAAAATCCAAATTCGGTCAAAACCCGACCCCTAGGCCCGCGTCCCGAAACTCAAAATATTTTATACCAAAATGTTCTTCATTCTCTCACGAGTCCGTACATATAAAGAACACCAAAATCGGAGTTCGTTTGACCCCTCAAATCGACCCCTAAAGGTCTCATAATCTCAAGCCCTAAAACCCAATTTTTCTACTGAATTTTCATGAATTTACACTGGTTTTATGTTCTATAATCATCTATAATCGAGTTTTAAGGTCCAAAACACTTACCTGTATGAAGAACACTGATTTCCCTCTTCACAAATCGCCTCAAGATCTCTTTGTCTGTACAAAAATGGTGTAAAAAGGGTTTAGGTCGCGGAAGGGTTTGATTAATACTGACCAGTTATTTATTCAGTGCGAACGCGGTCCCCCTCCCGCGTTCGCGAAGTACAAAATCCCCAGGCCTCCAATTCCTCTATGCGAACGCACTAACATGGGTGCGAACGCGATGCCCAGGCTGGTCAACCCTTCGCGAACGCGGTCAAGAATCCGTGAACGCACAGGTCACCAATAAGTAAACTCTCAGTTGGCTTTTCCCATTTCAAGGCTATTTTTATAGAGTAAGTGACTAAATTCTCATTTAACCATCTCGATTTCAAGCCTATCAACTCTAACACATCGATACCAGATTAATCAACCTAAGATAAGTCAGTAACAGTAATTATAATACAAATTCTTCGGAACGACCGGCCGGGTCGTTACAATTTTACATCACTCTTTCGTGTTCATGATGTTCATTTTCTCATTCTTTTTTTTCCATGCTTTTCTATTTCTTCTTTTCTTTGAATCCCCTCAACTGTTCAATTTATTCAATTTCTTTTTGCATTTTTCTTTCTTTTTCTTTACCTTTCCGTTTCTTCATTTCTTTTCTCTTTTTTTTTTACCTTGATACCACTTTCAAACTCCTCGTCTCTCCCCCAAATGTATGTTTTCGCCAATTGTTTCTCACGAGTGTTAAGAAAATCTTGGGTGCCAAGAGAGGGTCACTACATAACGGGTAAAGGCTTGTAACATGGTTATCAAATGAGAAAGGCTTTAGGCTCAAAAGGGTTTACTAGGGATAACATCATTGGTGGGCCATGGAAAATTTCAAAACGCGTCAAGCAGCTCCTATAATCACTTCTCAAGCCACGCAAAACTTAGAATTTCGCCTAGAAATATATTCGGGGCAAGTTCTAGACCATTCGCACGGGTACTTAGACTTGCAACAGAACATCTCACCTCTCGCACAACTGAATTGTTAAAGAGGGTAGATTCGAGGGCCCACAACAACCGTATTCAAGATTGAAAATCCCTAATGGTTCAATTCCACTCGATGATTGCCTAAGTCAACACAAGAGTCACAAGGTGACTAACTAGAGCTATTTCTTTCCAAGAACTTTTTTTTAATCATAAGCGTGTAGTTAAAAGTGTTGGTACCAACTGAAGCATGCTTGACTCTCTTATTCATTATTACTACTGTCCTTATCTAAACATCAAAAATCGAACTTAATCCCTTAAGAAGGTTATCACGCCATCCATCGTTGACAAGAGTCACATGGTTCACACAAAAACCACCTTTTGAAGAACCGTGGCATTAAGAAAACTAAAGTCTTATTGATCACTTAAATATAAAAAGAAACTACTAAATCAAAAAGAAGCTATGAAAGTAAATAAGAAGCTATTAGGCTAAACATTGAATATTAAGAAAACAAAATAAAGAAGCTATGAAGTAAACTACTGAAATCATAAATGAACATACAAACTGAGAAAGGGAAAAAGAATATATACATCAATAGATAGGGACGAATATGTACAAAATGAAAATAAAAAGAAGAAAATATTATCAGTTATTACAGGCCAATGTCAAATGTCTAATCAAAATAGATTTCACCCCCCTGAATAAGAATAAGAATTGTCCTCAATGCTTAAAAAAATCAAAATAAGGAAGGGAATTAGAGAGGACTCCCTATGTGGTCTCAATGCCCATAACATTATCACCTCCCTCATGCTCCTCCAACTAGATCTCATCATCCTTTACTTGGGGAGTAGCTGGGTTGGTGAACATCTATAGAACTGCCTCAGCAGTGTGGGCAACTAGGTCTGGCTCGTCAGACTGGCCAACTGGTGCCACTGGTGCTGATTGTGCTGCTGGGTCTGCTGGATCTGTCTCCATTAGTAAGTCAAATGGAAGATCACCAGCTGCTTCTATCTTGGTCACCTCTCTTCTCAACTTGTCAACTGATTTCCTTGAAGCTTGGGATTTTCTCATCTTCTTCACCTGCTTCCCTGGTCCTCAATTGCTCCTACATATGCCACAAAAGTTTCCATAATAGTCTTTTTCTCCAAAATCTTCTTCAAATTTTCCTCTACTAACAGAGGAACCTGGGGTGCTGGGGTAGAAGCATGTTATCACGACCTAAATCCTAATTCAGGTCGCGATGGCGCCTAACAGCGGGGTTAGGCAAGCCGAAATAACCTTCACTAGGTGATACCCTTTCCATTCAATCAAACAAGTCAATAATTACCAGTTTAAAAACAACCAACCTGATACTGGCCTTGAGTGAAGGTAAAATCATAGTAAATACAAGGCCAAAATAAAAGATATACATAGATATACAACCCAATACCCAAAATATATACCGCGCGTGTGCCAGGAACTAGTGTTACGAGTGTCACATGCAACTACTGAACACACAATGACTACAATATACACAGGGTCTCAGCCTGAATGAAATAGACAG
>ML261974.1:2266-17709 GCA_005239495.1 Nicotiana undulata
GTTTTATTTCGAAGTTGCTATATTATTTTTGGTAATTTGTTAACCTTCATATTGTTGACCATCGATGCCTTAGTTATCTCGTTTGTTTTAGTTGTTAATGAGTTTTATTTAGTTCAAACGTTGGCTTGTCTAGCGGGTTCAACGTTAGACGCGGTCATGGTCCGAAGGTGGGATTTCGGGTCGTGACACAGTCAAAACTGATCTTTTGAGCCTTATCATTCACAGTTGGACCCTTGATGCTGAGCTCACTGACCTAATTCCTGAACTCAAGCAAGGAACTGCTGAGATAAATGGCTACTGTTTTGTGCATGAGCAGCTCAGAAGACATGGGAAACTGGTGGTAGGACCTGATGAGAAGCTAAGGAAAGACATCATCCAACTGTGGCACAGTTCCATCCATGGGGGACACTAAGGTATATATCACACTTATAGGAGAATTGTTGCACTATTCTACTGGAAAGGCTTGAAGGAAGATGTTATGACACATGTGAAGCAATGCGATACTTGCCAAAGAAGAAAATATGGGACTACACCCTACCCAGGATTGCTTCAACTCCTCAAGCTACCCTCATTGGCTTGGAGTAACATCAGTATGGACTTTATTGAGGGACTACCTAAGTCTCATGGAAATTCTGTCATTTGGGTAGTTGTTGACAGGTTAAAAAAGTATGCCCACTTCATTGGAGTTTCACACTCATACTCAGCTAGTGACATTGCAAAACTATTCATGGGTTATGTCTTCAAGTTACATGGGATTCCAGAGGACATAGCCAGTGATATGGATCCAATTTTCACTAGCAAACTGTGGCAATAGGTTTTTTTTATGCATGGAGTCACACTTAGCACTTCCACAGCCTATCATCCCCAATCTGATGGGCAAACAGAGGTTGTTAATAGGTGTTTGGAGACATACCTTACGTGTTTATGTTCTGACTCCCAGAAAGACTGGTTCTCCTATTTAGCTGCTGCTGAGTGGTGGTACAATACCACATTTCACTCCTCTATTCAAACTACACCCTATGAAGCTTTGTATGGGCAACCCCCATCACTCCATTTACCTTACATAGCTGGGGATTCTATAATGGAAGAGGTAGATAGGAGTTTACTCACTGGGGAATTCAAGTTTCAACTGCTGAAGTACCACTTGCAGAGAGCACAACACAGGATGACTACACAAGCCAACAAACACATGTCAGATTGCCAATTCAAGGAAGGAGATTGGGTGTACCTTAAAATCCAACCATACCGACAAGTCAGCATGTCAGGTTCCCATTTCTCTAAACTCTCACCCAAATATTATGGACCCTACCAGATTTTGCAAGAAATTGGACATGTAGCCTATTAACTATCCCTGCCCTCTCAACTCCTCATCCACCCTACATTTCATGTGTCTCAACTTAAACT
This sequence comes from Nicotiana undulata, assembly GCA_005239495.1. Taxonomy (NCBI): domain Eukaryota; kingdom Viridiplantae; phylum Streptophyta; class Magnoliopsida; order Solanales; family Solanaceae; genus Nicotiana; species Nicotiana undulata. The sequence continues at coordinate 3,671 of ML261974.1, forward strand.
CTGCCATAAGCTACCTGCAAAAATTTCACACCCCCCAGTCATTGATATTTTCACCCCCTACTGCCCTCAACCTCAACAAATTTTGGACAGCCGATTGGTGCAAAAAGGAAGCAAAGCCATCACACAAGTTCTGGTTGAATGGGAACAAACAACACCTGAACAAGCCACTTGGGAAGATTATCATTCTCTAAGGACCAGGTTCCCTACTTTTTTTTCTTGAGGACAAGGAAGATTTTGACAAAGGGGATCTGATACGATACAGATTGCGCTGATGGTACATCGCACTTAAAGAGGAGTAAACGGCAGTTAAGTTAGTTAATTAGGAGGGCTGATGGTATATTTTAAAAATATCAGTTTAGTCCAGTTAAGTTTTAAATTATAACTTTTAGTAATTACACATTGGCCCTGTAATTTTCCTTGTCTTTTATACTAAGGGTCCTAGTAGTCAATTAAGGAAAGGAATCGAGTGTCAGTAGAGGAATCCCCTCTCACTTACCCTATATATTGTAACTATCAGTATCAGTACAAGATTATCAGAGAAGAATATTCCTTATTTTTCCCTAGTTATCTTTTCTTCTTTCTTTTGTGTTTTTCTTCCATTTTTGCCGCAACTTTTGTTTTCTTCTTTTACTGTTCCATTGGCCTTTTGTATCAAAGTCTTGGATATTAGGTAAAAATTTATATAAGACAATCTTATCAACATGACTTGTCTTTAAAGAAAACTTCTAGCTTTGAAAAGGCATAAAAGTCTATCAACAATGTTAGAGCGCTTGATCTACTAATATCAAGAAGAAGAGTATAAAAAGTATATTTTGAGGGCAGAAGGAGATTAACTTGTACAATTAATCTAAAAGACTATATAGTGTATCTCGTACAAATAATGTCCAAAATACGAAAGAAACAATAAAGTATTTTAGACTTGGATGCATAAACTAAAGATTAACGAAAGCTATAGACATTAAAAATTAAATCAGTAAAAATAAGTTTTTAGTTTCACCAAGAAACAATGACGGGAACGATCTAATAGACTATATATTGTATCTCCTACAGACAATATACAAAGTACAAAGAACAAACAAATTGACTTGGTAAAAGTCAAACTTTACCTCCTCTGGACATTGCATCGACTATTGAAGTACAATGCATTGATCGTGGTAAAGAATCTTGAGAAGAATTTATGTACTAAATATTCATAGCATGGATAAAAATTTTACTTGTCAATTTGCATTACAATTTGAGATTAGATTGCTCCGCCACTGCCGTACAATACCTTGACTATAAGAATACAAAGCACAAAAGTTTATAAAAAGAACTTAGGATTCTGAGTCAAGTTGAGAATCTTATAATTAGCAATCCTCTCCTAATCAAATTTAGTGTCCTACCACGAAAAATCTATATCTATCTATATTACATTAGAAGGAGAGTAGTGAAGCATGTGGTTAAGCCAAGTGACAAACTAAAAATAAGCCACTTGACAATTTTTAGACAACATTAAAATTTTAAATTATAAATAGAAACATAATTAATAAAAGTAGTTTAATAAATCTTATACTCAATCTAAATAAATCTTAGACAAATCTAATCTATATATCTACATTAAAATTTATATTTATATGTATATTTGTAGCTATATCTATATTTAAATCTATATTGATCCATCCATAGATTCCCCCCCCTATATTAGCTAGAAATATGAAGGTAAAAGTTTAACAAAATATTATAATAGAAAACAATAAAGAAATATAGAATGACGTAGTTTGAGATAACCTGTGATTATTTATACATTGTAGTAAGTTAAATATTACTACAACATTCATATATAATGGGTTTAAACAATTAAGATTTTTTTTTGTGATTAATATTTAATTGAGTCCAGTTAGTTTAAGTTTGAAAGCATAACATAATTTTTTAAAATGCAGTCAAATTTAGAAAATAGAATAATAAAACTTANCACAGGGTAAGAAAAAACTTAAATAATAAGTAAAAAATATTTTAATAACAAGAATAATAATGTCATATTAATATTGATAAATCTGGCAAACAAGTATTTTATAAATAAATATTACTACAACATTCATATATAATGTGTTTAAACAATTAAGATTTTTATTTTGTGATTAATATTTGATTGAGTCCAGCTAGTTTAAGTTTGAAAGCATAACATAATTTTTTAAAATGCAGTCAAATTTAGAAAATAGAATAATAAAACTTATTTGAATTTGAGAAAGTCAATAAATTTTTATCTATATTATATTAGAATGCGTGTGGTATAAATATATATTAAATTCAAACAAGCTAATAAAAATCCACATGGCAATGTAATAATATTAGATATTGAATAATATAATATCAAAAATAAAAAATAAATAGAGAAAAATAATTAGATTCTTCATCATAGAAAAAATCGATAAAACTTATTTAAATTTGAGATGAGAAAGTTTTTTATATTATGATAAGAAAAGTCATAATATGAATGTAACGACCTGACCGGTCGTTTTGAGTATTCGGACCCCGTTTCCTTAAATAAGACTTCATGTAGCGGCTTATCGTGATTTGTGACTTGCGAGGATGGGTAGTTCGGGATTTGGAGGTATTTAGAATAGTATAAGAACACTTGGTTCCTTAAGGTTGGCTTTTAAAGCCAAGTTTGACTTCGGTCAATATTTTGAGTAAACGACCTCGGAATCGAGTTTCGACGATTCTGGTAGCTTCGTATGATGATTTCGGACTTGTACGTATGTCCGAAATGGGTTTTGGATGACCCGGGAGCGTTTCGACGCCAAATAGCGAATTAGAGTTTCCTTAAGTTTGAAATTTGGTTTGGAACGTGATTTTATGTTATCAAGGTCCGAACAAAATTCCGAGACCGGGAATAGTTCCGTTATGTCATTCATGACTTGCCTGCAAAATTTGGTGTCATTCCGAGTGGTATAGGTCGGTTCGGCGCATTGAAACTGAATTCAAGAACTTAGAAATTCTTAAGTTTGATTCTAGGGGTTTTGAGGGGTGATTTTGAGTTCTAGCGTTGTTTTGGGTGTTTCGAAGGCTCGAGCGAGTCCGTAATATGATTTAGGAATTGTTGGTATAATTGCGCGGGGGCTCGGGTGGACCCAGGTGCCTCCCGGACACCCCCACGAGGCTAAAAACCAGCAACTTCAGCTACTGGTGCACTAGATCTGGTGTGACCGCAGGTGCGGTTGCCCAGATCGCAGGTGTGATACCGCCCCTGCGGTCAAGCCATAGAAGGTGCGACCCCAGGGGAGTTGGCCCAAAACTGCAGGTGCGGGCTTTCTCCCGCAGGTGCGGACCCGCCGGTGCGGGATTTCTTCTGCAGGTGCGGCCATAGGCCTCCTTGGCCAGTTCCGCAGGTGCGACCATTTGGTCACTAGTGCGAGACCGCAGGTGCGGTCCTCGAGCCGCAGGTGCGAGATCACTGGAGGCAGTGATCTCATTTAATACGGAATTTGGTCATTTTTCACCATTTCTTCTCCTCCATTGGCGATTTTTAGATCTTTCAAGAGGGTATTCGGCCTAGCCACTAAGAGGTAGGTAATTTCCATTTAAATGTTGGTTTATTACATCAAAACTTAGGTAGATTAACATCTAATTAGTGGAAATCAAAGGGGTTAGAGTGAAGACTTAGGGTTGATGAACTTTAGGGAATTTCACCACTTTTCTACCATGAAATCATACAAAAATTATATATTATTGATCCTTAGGCTATGGGTAAGTGTTATCTTCGAAAATTTCCGGAATCCGAGCACGTGGGCCCGAGGGTGTATTTTGGGATTTCTTCAAGAATAGTGAATTAACTTAATAAGTAGGAGAATTTCCATACTTTGAGCTATTTATAAACCATTTGACTAGCTTCGAGTCCTCGGGTGTGAAGTTTGGAGTTTCGGGCGCGTTCTTGGCCGGGAAGTAGATTCTACGCGAGGTGAGTCTCCTTTCCAACCTTGTAAGAGGGAATTGTCCCCATGGGTAAATGTAAACGATTGAATTGTCCTTATTTGCGGGGACTACGTACGCGCGAAGTGACGAGAGTCCGTGCGTAGCTACTACTCTGCTGTGTCAGGTAGAATTTATGATTTCACAAGCATCTTGTTATGTGCCTTACCTGTATCCTTACATGTGTTCTAGATGCTTATTATCTTTGAAATTGATATGAGGATATTAGGAAGTTATGTGTAAGTTTAAGTGCTTAAATCTCTGATTTCAAGTATAAACCATGACAAATTCCTGAATTTTCTGATAATTCTGTGTATGTCTACGAGCACTCGTGTCGCATGTATAATTCGTGAGCGCGGTAGCCTTATATTTATGTCAACTGCGTCTCATCATCGATTCGCGAGCGGGGTAATACATGCATCTATGGTTCGTGCCGCTCGACCCTCGGTAATGCACATTTAAGTTTTTGCGTCGCTTCGGTCGTACGCCTCGGCATATTATATGCTATGTGCTTGATTGAGAGTCTTATTATTATTCTTACCAATTTAATTGTTCTGTGGGGAAATAAACTTGTGAGTTTTATTAAATATTGTTACTTGGCCCTTGCAGGTAGATCGTTATCTTTATATACTGATGCTCCATGTCTACCTCTCATCACTACTCCTTCGAGTTTAGACGGGATACTCACTGGGTACATATTTGTTTATATGTACTCATGCTACGCTTCTGTACTTAATTGTACAGGTTCTGAGGCTATTGCACCTGGTCACTATTCCGGTGTCCGTCACTGAGAGATTCGTTCGGAGTAGTCTACACGGTGAGCTGCTTATTACTAGCGTTCCTCGGCAGCACTGTGGAGTTTCCATTATTGCTGGATATTCTGTCTAACCTTCCAGACAATTGTACATCTATTTTGTTTATTTTGTATATTCCGCTAGTCACCTGTGGACTTGTGACACTAGGTCTTGGCACACGTAGTTGATTCGCTAGTAGTTTGCTACTCTGTTTATGCTGGCAAATGATTTTTGAGTTACTTTAAATCAATTTGCTTCACTTCCTCACTTATATTAAAGGACTTCTTAAATTAAAACTGGGTAAGTATTTGATCATCTCATTTAATTTAAGAAATATCGTTAGTAACTAGTGTTGGCTTGCCTGACTCCGGTGTTGGGCGCCATCATGACCTGAATAGGAATTTGGGTCGTGACAACATGGTATCAGAGCTCTAGGTTGACGTAGGTCTCACAAGTCACAGGCAAACCTAGTAGAGTCTTGCGGATCGATACGGAGACGTCTGTATTTATCTTCGGGAAGCTGCAGGGTGTTAGGAAAATCTCTCTTTATTCTTATTCTATCGTGCATTCGATGGTCTTACTAAATCTCGTTCTTCTACTCTCTCACAGATGGTGAGGACTCGTGCAGTTGATATTCCAGGCCCGGGAGATGCCGCTACCCCCGTAGTCCGAGGTTGTGGCAGAGGCCGGGGGAGGGCACCAGCCCGAGGTAGGGGACGGGGGCATCCCAGAGTTACTCCATTAGCACACCTAGAGGATCCTATCCCTGAGGAGCAGGGTGAGGTGCCCCCAGCAGATCCAGCTCTGATGGATTTTATGACTGCACCAGGCTTCCAGGAGGTCATGGGCCGTATGATGCGGTTCATGGATACTATGACCCAGGCTGGTTTATTTCCAGCGGATCCTGCTACATCTCAGGCGGGAGGCGGAGTTCAGACCCTTACCACCCAGGACGCAGGTCATGCAACGGCAGTATATCAGACTCCGGGTACTCTGCCCGCAGGTGGAGCACAGCCAGTAGTAGAACTTGAGCTTAGACCGGCCCGGACGGCGATCCGCAGAAGTTACTTGATAGATGGACTCGATTGCAGCCTCATGTCTTCGGAGGTGAGAGGGGCGAGGATGCCCAGGACTTTATTGATAGGTGCAGGGACAGACAGCACAACATGAGGATTTTGGAGTCTCATGAAGTTGATTTCACTACTTTTCAGCTAGAGGGCAGGGCCCGCAAATGGTGGCAGTCATTCATCCTGTGTAGACCAGCAGGTTCCCTTCCTTTCTCATGGGAGAAGTTCACTGAGCTGTTCCTGGACAGGTATATTCCACCCTCCGAGAGAGAAGAGTTGCGGTATCAGTTTTAGCAGCTAGAGCAGGGACATATGACAGTGACGGATTACGAGGTCAGGTTTTCAGAGTTGTCCTATCATGCCCTCATGATTCTTCCTACAAAGGCTGAGAGAGTGCGGAGATTCGTAGCTGGTTGCACTCAGGTATTAGGGACAACATGGCCCGAGAGGTGGATATGGGTACAACGTATCATCTTGTGGTCGAGATAGCTCGCCGGATTGAGGGTTACCGATCGAGGGGCAGAGAGCAGGGTCAGCCGGACAAGAGAGTTAGATTTTCTGGAGATTTCCGAGGCGCCCCAGGCAGGGGCAGGGGTCAGTTCAGCAGAGGCCAGCCTAGCAGGCGTCCATATTCAACTCCTCCTCCACCTCCCCGTGGTGCTCCAGTGAGGCCTTACTTCAGTGCCATGCCGGAGAATTCTTACCGCCCACCAGCCATTCAGAGTTCTTCCGGCGGGTATTCAGATCATCAGGGTTCTCCCAGTCCCTACTTCAGTGCTATGCCAGAGATTTCTCACCGTCCCCCAGCTATTCAGGGTTCTTTTTCTTCAGGGCAGTAGGCCATGCCTCCAGTGAGATGCTATGAGTGTGGGGATTCAGGCCACATGAGGAGGACTTGTCCCAGACTTCAGGGCAAGGCTGTTCAGCAGAGTTACCAGCCCACATACTCATCACCGGTGCCCCGTCCACCCAGAGGTGGAGGGAAGGCTAGTAGAGGTCGTCCTAGAGGTGGAGGCAAGTCAGGGGGAGCTCAGCTAGCTCCTATTCAGTCCAACGGAGGTCAGTCTTCAGGTACTCCAGCCAGATTCTATGTTATTCCGACCCGAGTAGATGCAGTTGCCTCAGACGCCGTGATCACAGGTGCTATTTCAGTATGTGGTAGGGAGGCATCAGTGCTATTTGATCCCGGATCTACTTATTCATATGTGTCAGCCTTATTTGCTTGTTTTGTGGGTGTTCCTCATGAGTCCTTGGCTTCTCCTATGTATGTATCCACTCCTGTGGGTGATTCTTTGGTGGTAGACCGGGTCTATCGGTCTTGTGTTATCACCTTTTGTGGGTTCGAGAGTAGAGCGGACCTTCTATTGCTCGACATGGTTGATTTTGAGATTATCCTGGGCACGGATTGGCTACCTCCTCATCATTTCATCTTGGACTGTCATGCCAAGACGGTTACTTTGGCCATGCCCGAGTTGCCTAGGCCGAAATGGAGAGGTTCCTCAGTTAGTGCAGCCAGTAGAGTTATTTCCTTCCCGAAGGCTTGACATATGGTCGATAAGGGTTATTTGGCGTATCTTGCTTATGTGAGGGACACCACCGCCGAGTTTCCGATGATTGATTCAGTTCCAGTTGTTCGAGAATTTGCGGATGTCTTTCCTTCAGACCTTCCGGGCATGCCTCCGAATCGAGATATCAATTTTTGCGTTGATGTAGCTCCAGGCACTCAACCTATTTCTATTCCCCCGTACCGTATGGCTCCGAATGAGTTGAAGGATTTGAAGGAGCAGCTTTAGGAGTTGTTGGCTAAGGGGTTTATCAGGCCGAGTGTATCGTCGTAGGGTGCTCCAGTTCTATTTGTAAAGAAGAAAGATGGGTCTATGCGGATGTGTATTGATTACCGCCAGTTGAACAAGGTGACTATTAAGAACAAGTATCCATTGTCGCGCATCGATGATTTGTTTGACCAGTTGCAGGGTGCCAGGGTATTTTCTAAAATTGACTTGAGATCGGGGTATCATCAGCTGAAGATTCGGGCTTCGGATGTTCCGAAGACTACTTTTCGTACGAGATATGGCCATTATGAGTTGTTGGTGATATCCTTTGGCTTGACTAATGCCCCGGCAGCATTTATGGACTTGATGAACAGGGTGTTCAGGCCGTATATTGATTCCTTTGTCATCGTCTTCATTGATGACATTTTGATTTACTCACGTAGCCTGGAAGAGCATGAGCAGCATTTGAGAGTTCTGCTCCAGACCTTGCGAGAACAGAAGCTATATGCTAAGTTCTCCAAGTGTGAGTTTTGGTTGGATTCCGTGGCATTCTTGGGACATGTGGTACCTGGAGAGGGTATCAAGGTCGATCCTAAGAAGATTGAGGCGGTTCAGGGTTGGCCACATCCTACTTCAGCGACAGAGATCGGGAGTTTCTTGGGTCTAGCAGGCTACTACCGGCGATTTGTGGAAGGCTTTTCATCCATGGCAGCCCCATTGACTAGATTGACTCAGAAGAATGCTCCATTTCGGTGGTCTGACGAGTGTGAGGCGAGCTTTCGGAAGCTCAAGACTGCATTGACTTCGGCACCAGTTCTAGTATTGCCTTCCGGTTCGGGGATGTATACGGTGTATTGCGATGCTTCACGCATTGGCTTGGGGTGTGTTTTTATGCAGGAAGGGGGATTTATTGCTTATGCTTTGCGCTAGCTGAAGGTTCATGAGAAGAATTACCTTGTGCACGATTTGGAGTTGACGGCGATAGTTCATGCTCTTAAGATTTGGAGGCATTACTTATATGGGGTGTCTTGTGAGGTGTATACAGACCACCGCAGCTTGCAGCACTTGTTCAAGCAGAGGGATCTTAATTTGAGGCTGCCAGGTGGCTTGAGTTACTAAAGGATTATGACATCACCATTCTTTACCATCCGGGCAAGGCGAATGTGGTAGCAGACGCTTTGAGTAGGAAGGCGGAGAGTATGGGTAGCTTGGCTTATATTGCAGCTGAGGAGAGGCCTCTAGCCTTGGACATTCAGTCCTTGGCCAATCGCTTGGTGAGATTAGACCTTTAAAAGCCTCGTCGAGTTCTAGCTCATGTGGTTTCCTAGTCTTCAGTATTAGGGGAGATCAAGGCTCGACAGTATGATGATCCGCGTTTGGTAGAGCTCCAGGAGACAGTGGTTCAGGGTGTTGCCAAGGAGGATACTATTGGCGAGGATGGTGTCCTGAGACTTTAGGGTCATTTGTGTGTTCCTAATGTTGATGGCTTGAGGTAGAGGATTCTATAGGAGGCACACAGTTCGCGGTATTCTGTTCATCCTGGTGCTACGAAGATGTATCGTGATTTGAAGCAGCATTTCTGGTGGAGACGGATGAAGGGGGATATTGTGGAGTATGTGGCTAGGTGTCTTAATTGCCAGTAGGTTAAATATGAGCACCAAAGTCCAGGGGGCCTACTTCAGCAGATGCCCATTCCCGAGTGGAAGTGAAGCGCATTACTAAGGACTTTGTGGTTGGGTTGCCTCGGACATTGCGGAAGGTTGACGCGGTTTGGTTATTGTGGATAGGTTGACCAAATCGGCGCATTTCATTCCTGTGGCTACTACTTATACTTCCGAGAGGCTAGCCCAGATCTACATTCGAGAGATAGTCCGGTTGCACGGTGTACCGGTGTCCATTATATCAGATCGAGGTCCTCAGTTCACCTCACACTTATGGAGAGCATTGCACAGAGAGATGGGTACTCAGATTGATCTCAGCACAGCATTTCATCCACAGACTGATGGTCAGTCGGAGCGTACAGTTCAGATATTGGAGGACATGCTCAAAGCATGTGTGCTTGCTTTTGGAGGCTAGTGGGACCAGTTCTTGCCTTTGGCCTAGTTTGCTTACAATAATAGTTATCAGTCCATCATCGAGATGGCTCCATTTGAGGCCTTATATGGTCGGCGATGTTGTTCTCCTATCGGGTGGTTTGAGCCTGGTGAGGCTAAGTTATATGGTGTAGACCTGGTGAGATATGCTTTAGAGAAGGTGAAGTTAATTCAGGAGAGGCTCCGCACAACACAGTCCAGACAGAAGAGCTATGCGGATTAGAGGGCGCGTGATGTGTCATTTGTGGAGGGAGATAAGGTTCTGCTGAAGGTTTCGTCGATGAAGGGTATTATGAGATTCGGGAAGAAGGGCAAGATGAGCCCGAGGTTCATAGGTCCTTTCGAGGTAATGAGGCGAGTTGGTGAGGTTGCTTATGAGCTTGCCTTACATCCCAGCTTATCGGGAGTCCATCCGGTATTTCACGTATCCATGCTCCGGAGATACCACGCCGATTTCTCTCACGTTGTTGGTTTCAGTACTATTCAGTTGGATGAGAGGTTGGGCTACGAGGAGGAGCCAGTTGCTATTATTGATAGGCAGGACCGCCAATTGAGGTCTAAGAGAATTTCTGCTGTAAAAGTCCGGTGGCGGGACCAACCGGTCGAGGAGGCGACTTGGGAGTCCTAGGAGGACATGCGGAGTAGATACCCACACTTATTCAGCACTTCAGGTATGATTCTAGACCCGTTCCAGGACGAACGTTTGTTTAAGAGGTGGAGAATGTAACGACCCGATTGGTCATTTTGCGTATTCAGACCCCGTTCCCTTAAATAAGACTTCCCGTAGCGGCTTATCGTGATTTGTGACTTGCGGGGATGGGTGGTTCAGGATTTGGAGGTATTTAGAATAGTATAAGAACACTTGGTTCCTTAAGGTTGGCTTTTAAAGCCAAGTTTGACTTCGGTCAACATTTTGAGTAAACGACCTCGGAATCGAGTTTCGACGATTCCGGTAGCTTCGTATGATGATTTCGGACTTGTACGTATGTCCGGAATGGGTTTTGGATGACTCGGGAGCGTTTCGACGCCATATAGCGAATTAGAGTTTCCTTAAGTTTGAAATTTGGTTTGGAACGTGATTTTATGTTATCGAGGTCTGAACGGAATTCCGAGACCGAGAATAGTTCTGTTATGTCATTCATGACTTGCCTGCGAATTTTGGTGTCATTCAGAGTGGTATAGGTCGGTTCGGCGCATTGAAACTGAATTCAAGAACTTAGAAATTCTTAAGTTTGATTCTAGGGGTTTGAGGCTATTGCACCTGGTCACTATTCCGGTGTCCGTCACTGAGAGATCTGTTCGGAGTAGTCTACACGTTGAGCTGCTTATTCCTAGCGTTCCTCGGCAGCACTGTGGAGTTTCCATTATTGCTGGATATTCTGTCTAACCTTCCAGACAGTTGTACATCTATTTTGTTTATTTTGAATATTCCGCTAGTCTCCTTTGGACTTGTGACACTAGGTCTTGGCACACGTTGTTGATTCGCTAGTATTTTGCTACTCTGTTTATGCTGGAAAACGATTTTTGAGTTACTTTAAATCAATTTGCTTCACTTCCTCACTTATATTAAAGGACTTCTTAAATTAAAACTGGGTATGTATTTGAACATCTCATTTAATTTAAGAAATTTTGTTAGTAACTAGTGTTGGCTTGCCTGACTCCGGTGTTGGGCGCCATCACGACCTGAATAGGAATTTGGGTCGTGACAATGAATAGGTCCAGGTAACTCAAGTCTAATAGATAAAATCAAAAACTAAAAATATTGAATAATAGAACTAAATTAGAGATAATGTGAGGATATTGATAACTCATAAGTTTAGAAAATTAAATAAATTATATACAATCTTAAAATTATAAAAGGAAAGGCTAATTGAATTTGAAATTAGAAAGTTGTTAAAATTAAATATACAATACTTAAAAAATTAGTAAAAATATGTGTAACGACCAGGTCGGTCGTTTTGAGAGTAAGCTCCCCGATCCCTTGATAACTGTTTCTCCTATGTCTTATTATGTTAATGGAACGTGTTGGAGCGTCGAGTGATGTTAATAGGAGTGTTTTTGGACATATAGTCCTTTAAGATGAGTTTCAACCTTAGAAATTGGGTTGTAGCGGGAGCTGTGTGAAGACGGGTCCGGAATGGAATTCCGTCGACTTCGTTAGCTCCGTTGGGTGATTTCGGGGTTGGGAGCGTGTTCGGAATGTATTTTCGAGGTCGGATGTAGATTTAGGCTTGAATTGGCGAAAGTTAGAATTTCGGCGATTTCAGCCGATAGGCGAGATTTTGATATCGGACTAGGAATGGGATTCCGAAATGACAGCAGGTCCGGAATGTCATTTATGACCTGTGTGCAAAATTTGAGGTCATTCGTATAAGTTTAGACGTGTTTCGGCGTCGGATGTGAATTCTTGAAAATTCCTAAGTTCTTAGGCTTGAATCTATGCATAATTGATGATTTTGATGTTATGGGATGTGCTTTTAAGGCCCGACCAAGTTTGAATAAGGTATTTGGATCAGTTGGTAAGTTTGGTTGAGGTACCGGGGGCCTCGGGGTTGTTTCGGATGCTTAACGGAAGAATTTGGAACTTGGAAAATTGCTGAACCAGGCTCCTTCTGGTGTTTTCGCACCTGCGAAGCTTTTCCCGCAGGTGCGATCACGCATGTGCGATTGGGGGGTCGCACGTGCGATGGTGGGAGAGGCTGATCAGTGGTCGCATGTGCGACCTGGGTCCCACAGGTGCGGAACCGCAGGCGCGACCAACTGACCGCAGGTGTGGCCCCAGATGACCCTAAGTGACTTCCACACCTGCGATGGAATTTCCGCAGGTGCAGTGAAAGCGACCGCAGGTGCGAGATCCCTGTGTGTTTATTCCAAAAATCCGAGGGTTTATGTTATTTTCCCCTCGGGAGAGGCGATTTCTGAGTGTATTTTGCTTGGGTATTCAAGGTAAGTGATTTCTAACCATCAAAGGTTATCTTCCATGATTCTAATCTTAAATCCCACCCTTAAATTCGAGATTATTGAGTAGAAATTTGGGAAAATTGGAAGAAACTTCTTAGACCAAACTTTGGGTTTTTGATTGGGTATGTGACCTCCGATTTGAGAGATTTTCATATGGTTAGACTCGTGAGTGAATGAGGGTTCGGAAAATGTAAATTTTATCCGATTTCGAGACGTGGGCCCGAGGGGCGTTTTGGTCAATTTTTCTAATTTCGCGTATTAGTTCCGAATTAATTAGTTACTTTGAATTCTTGAAATGATATTTACATTATGTAATCGAATTGAATAGATTTGGGCCACCCAGAGTTGGATACTCGTGGCAAGAGCGTGATTATCTGTTGATTTGCACAGTCGAGATAAGTGGCTTGCCTAACTCTGTGTTAGGGAATTTCCCTTAGGCATTTTAACTGGTTTTTACTATAAAGGCCCGTGTACGTGAGGTGACGAGCACGTGCATGGGATATTTTCACTATATTTTCGTGGTTCCTTCTACGATATGCCTCATTTTCAATTCTACTATTACCGTTACTAGTTGAGTTGAGTAACAACTTAAGATTTATCATGACAATCGATTTTACCTGATTTTTCCACTCGTTACTATTATTTGAAAACTAGTTATGTACTTTTCTCCCATAATTTCCAACTGTTTTTCTCAAAAACCTTTGAATTGCGCTATAATGGATATGTACATTGCATTGTATGGATACATAGGGACTGCGAGCTTAGACCTGAGACTTTCCCTTGCATTGCATGGTATAGATATATAGGGACTGCGGGCTTAGACCTGAGACTTTCCCTTGCATCGCATGGTATAGATACATAGGGACTGCGGGCTTAGACCTGAGACTTTCCCTTGCATTGCATCGCATACATAGGGACTACGGGCTTAGACCTGAGACTTTCCCTTGCATCGCATGGTATAGATACATAGGGACTGCGGGCTTAGACCTGAGACTTTCCCTTGCATTGCATCGCATACATAGGGACTACGGGCTTAGACCTGAGACTTTCCCTTGCATTGCATCGCATTGGGACTGCGGGCCGAGACCTGAGACTTTCCCTTGCATTGCATTGCGCGATTATTATTGAGTTGATGTTGTGATGGGTTGAAGGTTACTGCATCATTTATATTCGGTCTTTACCTTAATTGCCGTTAACCATTACTGCTTTACTTAATTGTTAATTATATCTGTTATTTTTGGCAAACTCAGTAGAGCCTCAACCTGACCTCGTCACTACTTGACTGGGGTTTGGCGCGGCACTTACTGGGTACCGAATGTGGAGTACTCACGCCTTTCTGCACATGTTTTTCCCATGTGCAGACCCAGGTACCAGTGCGCCATACCGTAGCTAGTTCACCAGCAG
>ML261977.1:0-86011 GCA_005239495.1 Nicotiana undulata
CGAACGAGTCCCCGAGTTGCTTTTACTGTGGAAATTCCTAAAACGGACCTTATTTGAACAAAAGTACCCCGGGAGCTAAGGAATTAAATTTTTCAGAAATTGGGTGTTATGCGATGCACTATGCGATCGCATAATGTGTATGCGGACCGCATATTGGTCGCATACACAAACAGATCACTGCCCAACTGAAGGACAACTATGCGGTCCAATCTGCGACCGCATTTCGGCTCTGCGGATCGCATAGCTGTCGCATTATTGCCTTTGAGTTTTGGGGAGGGGTGTTATGCGAGGCACTATGCAATCGCATAACGAGTATGCGGACCGCATAGTGGTCGCATACCTGAGCAGGTTGTTTTCAAATTTTTGCCCACCTGAGGGCCATTCTGCGGTCCAATATGCGGACCGCATGTCAAGAATGCGATCGCATTCCTGACCACATATTCGACACGGTCTTTTAATTTTCTAATTTTTATGCCCGACCCCAGTTTCATTTAACCCCTGCCCCCTTTCATTTTAACTGGTTTCTAAACAAAATAGAGAGAAGTGAGAGTGGGTTCTAGGGAGAGAAGTCCTCATCTTCCCCAAATTGGTCCTCCATCTCTACCCAGGCTTGGAAGTTTATCGAGTAGTCGTGATCTTCTTCATCATGAGAGGTAAGTAATCACCCTATTTTTCTCAAATTCTAGGAATTTAACTAAGAATAAAACACACATAGGTTGGTTCTTGAGAATGAAATTTGAGACCTTGCATGCATGTGAATAATCTTCCATAACTTAGTAAAGGGAAGCAAGTAGAGTAATCTTTCCCTAAAAAGGAGTTTACTTAAGCTAAGGGATCACATAGTGTTTGATAAAATGCTCAAATGAATTCGAGACTCCTAATTCTAAGGTAAATATGTCGCACTGTGAACTAGATTGACGGTGCTAGACGGTTTGGTGAATTGCGATAGAAATTAAAAAGGGGAAACTTGACTCCAAGTATGTATTGCTAACTTTAATCTTTGTAAAATCGCTTTGTGGTGTACGAGCATACGGTACGTGTATTGGTGTGAATGTGTGAAATTGGTTGTTCGAATTGTGTTGAAGCGTGAAGTGTATTCCTTGTCTGCCTTTAGTTGATCACCACACTACTATGCTATGTGAAATGATGCTAGTAGGATAATGAATCCAAGAGTANATAATTGAATAAAAAGATTGTGGCAATATCGTATACGATTCACTGTTTGGTAAGGTTTGTTGTGGCACGATTTTGTTTTTATACGTATTGTGGGTTGTAAAGAAGCTGTATTCCTATTGTTGAAATTTTCTGTGATTGAATTATGAATGGTCATTGTTGATATGAGATATGATTGTTTGGTGGGATCGGGTTGCGCGCCGCAACAGGAGGGATAAGGGTGATATGTGAGAAGTGATAAGGGTGTGATGTGATTGTCCGGTGGGATCGGGTTGCACGCCGCAACAGAAACATAATAAATGATTGTGATTGACAGGTGGAATCGGGTTGCGCGCCGCAAAAGAAGAAATAAGGGTGAA
The DNA here is from genome assembly GCA_005239495.1 of Nicotiana undulata. NCBI lineage: Eukaryota > Viridiplantae > Streptophyta > Magnoliopsida > Solanales > Solanaceae > Nicotiana > Nicotiana undulata. Next base: position 1,533 of record ML261977.1, read on the forward strand.
ATGTTGAGAAGGGACAAGGGTGGAATTGCGATTGTGATTGTGATGAAGTGAAAATTGTGGAACTTCCATTGTGTATCTTTCTATATCTTGTGCAGTGATTGTGTGACTCTCTGTCTGTCTCTTGCCTATGCATTATTGAGTTTACTTAGAGTAAAGTTTGTTCATACATACCAGTACAATTCAAATGTACTGACGTCCCTTTGCCGGGGGCGCTACATTCTTGTGATGATTGTAGGTGGTTCTATAGCAGGTACTCCAGCCCACCGACAATAGTGCCTCCTTTACGTCCTATCAGCTGTTTTGGTGAGCCCCTCTCCTCTCGGGGCCCTGTGTGGTTCATGCCACCTCTTCTTCCGGATTTTTATTTTGGTATTTGTGTAAGGTATAGCCGGAGCCTTGTTACCGGCAAGTATTATATAACTCTTTCGTACTCTTAGAGGCTCCATAGACAGGAAATGTGGGTTATGTACATATGTATTTTGGGCAGTATGACTTGTAGACCACGTAAAGTAAAACTGTGTGTTATGTATATTTTGTAAGTTTTGTACCATATGTTGGTAATGACAGAAATCTATGACTTAATTTCAGATTGTAAGAATGCGTCTTAATTATAATTGAATAATGTACATCGGAAATTTCGGGGTAATACGTGGGAGGGAAAAAGGAATCCAGTTCCGCTTGACTGGGGCTACCCGGTCGAGCGCCGGTCGTGTCCCTTGGTTTTGGGGCGTGACAAATCCCCTCGCGAATTCTTGCAAAGCGTGGCTCAGATACTCTGCAATCATTTGTTTTACCTGATCTTGTTCTCCTGTTTGATATTACCATTATTATTGTTGTTGGATCTTTCTGGGAATTGCTCCCTTAACCCTCGTGGGGTTCCCAAAGGTGATGGATTCCATCCCTTTGTTGGTTATTGACGTTTAAGTTTGACATAGTTCAGAGGATATTGCTTGAAAAGAAAATAGAGATTATCATTTTCCCGGTATCGGAACCAATTTGTTTAACCAAAGAATTAGATCCTTTGACCAAATCTATTTTTAGAATGAACACGGGTTTCTGATAACCAAGGAAAGACTGATAATTGTGAGTAATTAAATAAAGGAAAATCAATGAGATGTACGAAAAGTAAAGTGTATTGCAATAGTAGTTCGGATGTCCCTTACAGGTTATATTTTCCTCCCTTATATAGGGAGTTTCCTAATATAACGTCTGCCCTTTTCAGTGATTGAGTGTTAATGACTAATTATGACATTAATGTTAAGTTACAATGAGTAACCGTAACTGTTGCGTGAAGGTTGCGTAACGTGTGGACGACTAATTGAAGATCTCTGAATCTGCCCTTTGTTCCGCCCAGATACATTTTGACCGTGTCTCTTCATCTTCTCAATCAGGTTGAGATTTCCGTAGCTAATTACCCCGTGGGTGTGATTTGTCGTGCCTCTTTGCCTCGTACATCTTCATAGAGTCTCGTCCAGCTGTCATGTTTTCATTGCTCCACATAGAGTGCTGAGTCATCAAGATTTATTACACGTGTGAAGCTCTTTATTTACCAATACAGCTACTGTCTAAAATATACGCAAAGACAGGAAAGAAGTAGGATAGGAGGTGACGCCAAGGCCTGCGGACGCCTGCAGGACTACCTCAGTGTCTCCTGATAGAACGAAGGGAGCCACCTAGATCAGTATCCACTGGGTCCTGTACCGGGATCTGCACAACAAAAAATGTGTAGGTGTAGTATCAGTACAACCGATCCCATGTACTGAGTAAGTGCCGAGCCTAACCTCGGCGAAGTAGTGACGAGGCTAGGACACGACAATAATATCACCTCTGCAGTTTAATAATAATATATAAAGAAATACTGACATGAAGTAAACAGTTAGGTGCACAAAACGGGGAAAACATGCTGGGGAAAAAGGGGAAAGCAATTACTGAATAACAGAACAAGGTAACAGTCAAAATATCAAAATAATAACAGGAAATAACAACACAGGAAAACTAGTGCACGACATCAACCTTCGTGCTTTAATCTCATCCTCACCAAAACAAGTGCACGACATCACCCTCCGTTCTTTACTCTCATCCTTACCAAAACAAGTGCACGGCATCACCCTTCCTGATTTTACTCCCATCCTCACCAAAACAAGTGCACGACATCACCCTTCGTGCTTTTACTCTCATTATCACCAAAACAATAAATAAATAAAACGGTAGGGAATTGTCCTTCGTGCTTTCAAATATCATATCATGGCACAACATCACCCTCCGTGCTTTAACACTCTCATCCTCACAATGCAATAAATAAATACACGACATCACCCTTTGTGCTTTACACTCTTCCTCACCCAAACAATATCAAGAACAACAGTTTGGAAAGGAAAAGTCAACAACGTGAATCATAAATCACCACATCCCGGCAAGGGAACAACAACGGAAATAATACCGCCCCGGCAAGGGACACAATTATAACCAATCTTACACAAATGTATAATTTACCAAAATACTCCTCAACCGGACCAATACTCAACAGTATTCACAATCAAGAATTTCCATCATAAGAATAACTTACCAAGTTGATATTAAAGCCATAAAACAATAAACCTCAAAGAACTCACATAATTAACTAATATCCGACTCACAGGCATGCTTGGCAACAACACATAGGTACTTGTCACCTCACCTATACATTGGACATGGAATAAACATGTAGCAAATAAGACTCAATACTTATTCCCTCAAGCTAAGGTTAGGCCATACACTTACCTCGATGCCACGGACACAATTCAAGCCTCAACGACCGCTTTACCTCTTGATTCCACCACCAACTTGCTCGTATCTAGACACAAGTTACTTAATTATATCAATAAATGCTAAATGAATCAATTCTAATGCATGGAAATGAGTTTTCTAATGTTTTTTCCAAAAAGTCAAAAATCGACCCCGGGCCCGCTCGGTCCAAACTCGAAATTCAGACCAAAACCCGATTACCCATTCACCCCCGAACCCAGATATATAAATGGTTTTGGAATTCGACCTCAATTTGAGGTCTAAATCCCCAAATTTCAATATAATTAGGTTTTACCCAAAATTTTGAATTCCATCATGAAAACCCTAGATTCTAGGATGAAATCTTGTAAAAAGAAGTTAAGGAGTAAAGAAAATGAGTTAGAAATCACTTACTATTCTTTTGGAGAAGAAAGAGTGTTTGGAAAATCGCCTCTTACGTTTTTAGGGTTTTGAAAAATTAAAAATAACTGAAATTCCCGTTTAAATATACCCCACTCAGACCCCCGCCGCGGACCGCACAAAAAGGAGTGCGGCCGCACTAACAAAAAAACAAAGAAAAAATGACTGCAGTGACATGCTTTTGGTATTTTGGCCATAACTTCCTCTACAGACGTCCAAATTGTGATTCTTTATTTTTCTGGAAACTAGACACGAAGGGCTACAACTATTGTTTTTGAATCATCTCAAAATTCCTTGTAGATCAAAAGATATAGGCCTCCGAAGTCAGACCAGTGATCCTGCTTCCTCACCGCGGACCGCACAAAATCGAGTGCGGCCGCAAAGGCCCTTTCCGCGGCAGCACAATCTGAGTGCGGACCTCGCTGGCGGGTTCAGAGATCTGCAGTTCTCTGACCTGCAACATCTATGTTTTAAGCCTAAAAACATCCCGGGACCTACCCGAAACTCACCTAAGCCCTCGAAACATCAAACCAAATGTGCACACAACCTCGAAAATATTCTACAGACTTATTCATATAAAACAATCACCAAAATAACATCATAAACATCGAATTAAACCCCAAAATCAATGAAATTCCGCAAAACTTCTTTAAACATCAAAATTTGCATTTAAGGTTCGAATCACATCTAACGAAGTCCGTTTTTTACCAAACTTCACATATATGACATAAATATTATATCGAACCTGTACCAGGCTCCGGAACCAAGATACGGGCCTGATACCACAGGTTTCACATATAATTATTCTTTTAAAATAACTTATTTTTCAGAACACAATTTGTTTTAAAAATTCATTTCTCGGACTTGGGACCTCAGAATTCGATTCCGGGCATACGCCCAAGTCACATATTTTCCTACGAACCCTCCGGGACCGTCAAATCACAGGTCCTGGTCCGTTTACCAAAAATATTGACCAAAGTCAACTTTATTCACATTTCAAATTCAAAATTGCTATTTTCCTCAGTTTTTCACATAAAGGCTTCCAGACTACACGCCCGGGACGTGCTTGCAAATCGAGGTGAGATAGAAAGAGGTTTTCACGACCGCGGGACACAGAATTACTAAAAATACACGGGATGGCTTTTTGGGTCATCACACATTTAGGGGTGAAGTTTGGTTTAGCAAGTCCCCAATGACAACTTAGGGGAAACTTTATATGAACAAGTTCGGTTTGAACTAAGTTAATACTTAGTTTTTACCGTTATATAATATTAGTATTTAAATTTCTTAGCATGACTTGTGTTTTTTGAGTTTTCTTTTTACTCTCAAGTGTTTGCATGCTTTTCGTTCGAGTTTTTGTTTTACTCTTAGTATTTTATTATTCATTAAAAATGCTTCAATACTTCGTGTATTTTTTTAAATAAGCGCGATTTATAAAAGAGGGCCCTTTTATGAGCGACACTTAGTGAAGAAGACGTCTCAACTTCATAATGGTGTAAACATACAAAAGAGAGATAGGAATCCACATGTTTTTTCTGAATAATATTTTGAATAAAGTTTTATATTATTGAACTTTCATAACATTTTACATGTGTTTGAGTATCGTCTATGACTCTTTCGTAACTTTTTTCTTTTACAACAGATTTTGAATAAACACGGGGGTATGAATTTCTACCCGTAACTAAATTCTGCCTTTGACCTAAACATTCGTTTTCATTCACGAATATGTTCTTTGTAGGTTTTTGAATCACGCTTTGTGTCTTTATCTTCGGCTCTTTGATTTGTTGGGAAAGATGGATCTTCAGGCTTGAGCTTCGACTCTTTTTATAGTCTTCTTTGACTTTCCTTTGCCTTCCATACTGTATAGTCCCCCAAGTGTTTGACCTTTGAAGAATGAAATCTCGATTACTTGACTATTCCTTTCTTGTGGTCCTTTTCCTGAAAAGGAAAAACATACGAGACTCGAAGGTATATAGTTTTAGATGAAGATTGTTTAACCTTTTTGAAATATCCATCACAAGGTTGTAACCCTAGACCAGGAATTCAGTTATTTCCTCGTGTCTATTCAGGTCTAATATCATCATTTGGTTATGGGTTAGCTCTTTGCATATCATCTAAATTGGTTAGTATAACTTTAACTGTACTAAAAAAATCGCACGTAATGATACCTAACCGTGGGTACTTCTCTTTCTTAGAAGTAATACTTCTTCAAATTAACATCATTCCAACTCATTGGTAAAATCCTATCGTCCATAGCATCTAGTTCATAAGCGCCTTTTCCAGCAATTCCGCGCACTTTGTAGGGTCCTTCCCGATTTGGATTTAGCTTTCCTGCTCCAGCCTCCTTTGTTGATTGAAAGACTTTTTAAGAACAAAGTCCTCAATTTTAAAATATCTGAGGTGAGATTTGTTGTTGTAATACCGCTCTATAATTTTCTTTTGAGCTGCCATGCGTATTAAAACGGCTTCCCTCATTTGTTCAAGTAAATCCAAATTTGTTCTCAACTCGTCGTTGTTTGTTTCTTCCGTTGTTGTTGTGAATCTCGTGCTTGGTTAGCCAATTTCCACTGGTATTAGAGCCTCTAAACCGTAGACAAGTGCGGATGGGGTTTCTCCCGTGGCTGTCTTTGTTGTAGTTCTGTAAGCCCACAATAATCCTAGTAGCTCGTCAGGCCAACTTCCTTTCGCTTCTAATCGTTTCTTCAAGTTATTGATGATGATCTTATTTGTTGACTCAGCTTGCCTATTAGCTACGGGGTGATAGGGTGAAGAAGTAATACTCTTGATTTTCCAACTTTGGAAGAATTTTGCGATTTGTGAGCCTATGAATTACGGGCCATTGTCACATACAATTTCTTTTAGGACACCAAAGCGACATAAGATGTTTCGCCAAAAAACGTTCTTTACTTCTTTTTCTCGTACCTGTTTAAAGGCTTCCGCTTCTACCCATTTTGAGAAATAATCTGTTAAGATAAGTAAAAATCGTACATGTCCTTTAGCCTGGGATAAGGGTCCTACTATATCCATTCCCTACTTCATAAATGGCCAAGGTGATTTAATCGAATGTAGTAACTCTGCGGGTCGATGCATGTTGTTAGAATATCGCTGACATTTGTCGCATTTAGCTACAAAATATCCGGGGTCTTCCTCCATCTTAGGCCAGTAATACCCTACTCTGATTAGAGTTTACTAGTGATCTTCCACCTGCGTGGTTTCCACAATGTCCTTCATGTACTTCTTTCATCACGTATTCAGTTTGATTAGGTCCGAGGCACCTTGCTAGGGGACCACAAAATATTTTACGATATAAAGGGTCAATAACTAGGTAGTACCGTGCAGCTTTTCGTCGAAGTGCTTGAGCTTCTTTCTTATATTTAGGCACGGTACCATTATGCAAAAAAATTACAATTTCGTTTCTCCAATCCCAGGTTACATTATTAAATGTTACCTCGTTATGATCTTGGTCAATTGCTGAATGGAATAAATGTATCACAATAGCATTTTTTTATTCGTTACATCTGTAACTGATGCGAGGTTGGCTAATGCATCTGTTTCTGTATTTTCCTTTCTGGGTACTTGCACATCTTCCATGATTGGAATTGCCTCACTAGGTTCCATGCCTTTTCCAAATATTGTTGCATTCGAGTCTCTTTAGCCTTTTCCATGACTGGAATTTACCATTCTTTTTAGGTACCACTACGGTATTAGCTAACCAGTTAGGGTATTTTACCTCGCTAATTGAACCGATTTTTAAGAGTTTATGTACCTCTTCATCAATCACTTGATTCTTGAATGCCTTTTCCATGATTGGAATTTACCATTCTTTATAGGTACCACTACGGTATTAGCTAACCAATTAGGGTATTTTACCTCGCTAATTGAACCGATTTTTAAGAGTTTATGTACCTCTTCATCCATCCCTTGATTCTTGAATGATCCCTGCTTTCTTTTCTTTTGCTTGACAGGTACGAATGATTGGTCTTCATTTAGTTTATGAGTCATCACTTCCGGGGGTATACTTGTCATATCTGAATGGGACCAAGCAAAACAATCTGCATTAGCTTTTAAATATTCAACTAACTTACCTCTTCTGGTCGGGTTTAGCCTTGTTCCTATGTGGACATTTTGCCCAGGCTTGTGTTCAGATAGGGGAACAACTTCGAGCTCTTTAGTAGACGTCTTTATGTTTTCATTCTCCTCTGGTTCTTGAATAACATCAGGTCTGGAATCCATGTCTATATGTTTTGATGCTTCATTCGTGGTGATTTGATTCACCATAGCTGTAACATTTGCTCCCGTATCTGTTTGAATTGCCCCCTCGTCTTTTAACTCTTCCTCTACTTCTTTTTTATTCGTATGTATCACTGAATTGATGTTCCTAGAAGTTTGTTGATCACCCCGGATATTCTAAATCCCCCACTTAGAAGGGAATTTGATTACTTGATGTAGAGTAGATGGTACTGCGTCCATATCATGAATCCATGGCCTTCCCATAGTTACATTGTAGGCCATATCTATATCAATAACTTGAAACTTTGTTTCTTTTACAACGCCTTCTGCATATGTACTCAATGCAATTTCACGTTTTGTTATGACCGTGGAATTATCGAATCCAGATAAGGAACGTGCTTTTGGAATTATTTGGTCTCTCATAAGCATTTCTTCCACCACTCTTAGTAGAATGATATTAACAGAACTACCTGGATCAATCAATACTCTTCTCATGTTAATATCATGTATAAGTAAAGATATTACTAGTGCGCCGTTGTGTGGGATTAGTAACCCATCTGCATCTGAATCGTCAAATGTTATGCTATCAGCCTCCAAGGTTTCACGAGTCCGTTTCCCGTGGGTTATGGTGAACTTCGTTGTCTTTTTTGCTGCGGTATAGGTTACACTATTAACCTTCTCTCCCCCGTTGATGACATTTACTGTTCTCTTCGGAGATGGTGGTTTTGGGGGCTCCTGCCTTTTTTTCATATATGCATGCTTACCTTTTTCACTAAATAATTCTGTTAGATAGCCTTGTTTTAATAAGTGTTCTACCTCACCTTGTTGCAACCTGCAACCTGATGTTCGGTGCCCATGGTCGTTGTGAAATTCACACCACAAGTCTGGGTTCCTTCTGTTTGGATTTGATCTCATCTCCTTGGGCCATCGAACTTTATCACCCATATTTCTTAATATTGTAATTAACTCGGGAGTACTTACATTGAAGTTATAGTCTCCAATTCTTACATATACGTTATTACCTCTATTTCGTTCATCTCGATCCTTTCTGGACCTTGATGATGATGAACTTGAATCTCTGTTCGTTGGTCTGTCATCAAACCGAGTGTTTTCATATTTGGAACAAGCTTCACGTCCCGAAGGTCCCATATAGGGTCCGTACCTGTTCTTACCAATTCTTTTTTCTGATTTTGAGCGTCTAGAACTCGCCCTGTCTTCTGTTTTTGATTGAGCTATGGTATCCTCTTCAATTCATAATTTAGTACTGTACCTATTATAGACATCATTCCATTATGTAGCTCAAAATTCACGTAAACTTTCTTTGAGTCTCCTTGTGGCTTCAAAGCTTTTATCATTCAAATTACTTGCAAATGCTATAGCTTCCCAATTGTCAGGTACTCATGGTAACAACATCCTTTCTCGTTGGAACCTGTCTACGAATTCACGAAGCAATTCCGTATCTCCCTGTTTTATTTTGAATATGTCGTCCATTATTTTTCCACTTTTTGTGCACCGGAATGTGCTTTTATAAATGAATCTGCAAGCTCAACAAAAGAATCAATAGAATTTTCGGGTAAGAGAGAATACCATGTTAATGCTCCTTTGATGAGTGTTTCTCCGAACTTTTTGACCAACACAAATTCAATTTCTTGTTTAGTCAAGTCGTTGCCTTTTACTCCTGTAGTGAAAGCAACAACATGAACACGTGGATCAGTTGTCCTGTCGTTGTCGCGCCCCCCTTTTTCCAACTCCTTTCGGGCCGGTCAAAGGGTTTTTGACATTATTGGGACAACTCGTTTCCTTTTGGGAAATGGGGTATGCAGGATTTGAAGAGACGCCACCAAACGAGTTAAGGTGCGTTAGGGCACCTATTTGGGGTTATTTACAAACAAAGATTAGATAATCAGAGAAAGGGTAAGGGATTGAAATTATTCTAAGGGGAAGGTGTTAGGCACCCCTCAGAATCCACAATTGTGGTTCCCGGCCAAACAACTTTGTGAATTTGAGCAAGTAGCAAATAGGCAATTAATTGTTTAAACAAGTAAAGGGTTTTCAAAGCTTCGCAGTCTAAGCACACATGTGTTGCTGAAGTTTAGAAAATATTTAATATCTAAATAAGGTTTTTGAAAGAGTTATATATAAAACGCATACAAGGGATAAGGGAAGTCCTAGGTTGTTTGTCATATGGATCACATTAGTACAATACCCGATATATCACTCCTCAAAGAAGGGCTACACGTGGTATTAGCGCACCGGTCATCATGTCCATATCTACCCTTCCCACCATGTATAAGTTATTAAAGCGAGTGTTGTTCAACGAGCTCTATTGCGTGCTGTTACCTGTCCCTTCCTAATAGTCCTGGAGGAGTTTAGGACTTCTAACTATAAGGGAGATTCTAGGCAGACCCTCAGGTTTAAAAGGAAAAATGCTAAGGCGACAGACAAAACATATATGACTGCAATTAGTATGAACACAGGAAAGAAAATACAAGGCTCAAGTATACCTCCACAAGTAAGGCAAATAGATAGCACGACTCAAACACAGGTAAGGGAAATATTTAAAATAAGAATCCTAAGACATGATGTCTAGGTGAGTTCAGAGTGCAGATTTGCTGTTTTCTATAACAGAGAGAGGCCCTAATCTGTTTTGCGTGGTGATTTTTAAACCTGTTAAGCATATACAAAGAGGCAGATTCTCTAGTTTTAAGCAAGTTAATCTCCTAAGGCTTGCCTAGGTGTGAGATAGTATACCAGTTACCAGAATTGCTTAGGGGAAAAATGTTTGAAATTAGATTATCTAAGCATGTTGTTCTAGATGTTCATAACACAGGGCTATTACCAGTTGATTGCAAAAATCGAGTGAGGTTGTTTTTTTAATTCCTTTTCATGCATCAGTAGTTAAATTAGGCGTATTTAAGTGAGTATGAATGCAACCCTAAAATATGGTATCTAATGCACAGAGATGTAGAACGATATAAATGAAGAACCTAAGCAAGATTTTCTAGATGCTTAAATGTTACAGCGTTAAAACATGCTTACAGAATATGCAAAGGTGGTATGTTGGTTAAAATTGTTTAGCTTAAAACAGGAATTCTAAGTGTGCACAACGCGTAGAACATGATTGTAAAGAATACCATTTATTAGCAGGATTTTTCTAAGTGATATGATAGTAAAATGAGCATGCTGAATCAGTAAACATAAGACCTAGGAAACATGATTTCTAATGCATGATTTTGAACATATGGTCCTAAACATGACTTCTATTGCACAGATAGGAAATAAATCATAATAGCATGGTTTCTACCCTTTAACAACTATAGCATGCATAATTACCCCTTTCCCTTTTCACTATCCATCCCCAAGAGTTGTTTACAATAATTATTACAGATCATTTTGCATAAATTACATAACTGAATGAAGAAAAGAAGAAGCTACACTATAGGGAGCCTACTGATAGGCCCAAAGTCTCCGAAATTACTCAATGCCATTGGTGTTCACAGCCTTTCATATAATCCAGGTGTGTCAGAGTTTCCTAAGGATCTCAAGGGATCCCGGGCAGTGCTCACACCCAGATTTTCATAACCATATTGAGTAAGAGCAGTATGGAAGGGCCAACTCTAATGCATCAGAGTTTAGAGGGATCCCAAAGAAGTCCCACATTAGAGGGGCAGAACCTAGATTTTTAAGAGTAGAGTGAGAGTGCTTGACATAGTTTTGAAAGAGGTTGAGTAGAAAAGAGCTTTTGGAAAATAACTTGTTTGAAATCAGTTTTGGAGAACAACAGAAGATTTCATTTGAGAGAAACAACTTGAAAGTGAAAGGGAACAGAACAATCAGAAGAACATAAAGCAAGAAACAGGGGAACAAAACCACTTCAACAATCACAAACAGGGAAAAAGGGGTTGGGGACAAATAGGACACACATAGGAATAGGAAAAGACACATTTGCACATAAGTTACAATCAGAGAAGTCCTAAGGTATTACAGACTTGTAGAGAACCTAAGTAACCACATAAATAGTTTTGTCAGAAGGATGTTCATGCCAGGGACTTAATAGAGTCATATTGAGGGGGTGCTAAAGGGGGATAGCATGTTGAGTTTAAGGGGAAGGGGGTACAGGAATCATATTAGCTAAGGCATAAAGTAGACATGCTAATTACAGGGCAAACAACAGAACCACAAGTAAATGCACAATAGGAATACGATGAATTGCAATACCAAAAGAAACATGTTGTTTTTTAGGCTTCAAGTTAAACTGAAGACATACCAGTTAAAAGGGAATAAGTGCAGAGTGAAGATAAATAGGGTATACAATACTCAGTCTTGGCTTGCAGCCGACTGAGAGTAGCAAATAACCAGAAAGAAGAGCGAGAGAGAGTATGTGTGTGTAAGAGAGTTCATAACAATATTTTTTTTTCTCATGCTAATGAGAGAGTAGTGTATATATAGTTTTGAAAGTAGGCAGGAAGATGGTAACAAGTAAAGTTTAGCACAATTATAGAAATAATCACAATCAGAATCCAATCAATACAAGTACTCCCTTTAATTAGGGAGTCATAGTTCAAACGGATACAATAGTGATAAATTAGGAAAGAGAATCAATTGAAGAACTGATTTTACCATGTAAGAGGTAGTAAAAGTATATGGCATACAGTTAGGACTAAATACAGAATATATCAGTTAAGAAAGGTGTATAAAAATAATTGATAGCATATTTATTCACATAAATAAGGCAAAAATGTAGTTTAATTAAGGAAATCAGTCAAGAAAACCTCGGATGAGATTCAAATCACAGGGAACCAACTATAAACAAAGGAAAATGTCACATAAGTAAATAAACACTTGAAATTAGGCAATCAATATCATTCAAAGAAAAATATCACAGTTTTAGCTAAAAATCAGTTAAGGATATAGTGTAAAAAAAATTAATAGAGCACTAATGAGACGGTACTGGAATAACACATATTAGGCAAGAATCAGAAAACCATAATCATGCAATTAGAGATTCGTAGCAAATAATTAAAGGAACAGTAGACATTTAGGCATAAGTGACAGAGAATCGGGACCATAAGAAGACTAGTATCACATAAGAGTTAGGGTTTCATATAGAAAACAGTCTAAATCACAGCATAGACATAATAGAGGCAGAAGTAATCGAACCCAGAAACCCTAACAAGCAAACATTAAGTAAAATCACAGAATCATAGAATGTTCATGAGAAACATACAGATTAATTAAACATAGTACCCAAGACGAACTAGAACCCTAAATGTTAGGTTTTTAACAGAATAACTCGGGTAAAGGAGAAGACTTAAACAAACGTTTAAAACATAATGAGAATCACATATTAGTACTAAAAATCAGAAGAGAAAGCATTTTGAAAAAGGGGTTCAAGAACCCTAGTTTTGAATATGAAGAAATCCTTCATGAAACAGGAAGATCTTTGAGGAAAACATGTAAGAACCTCATAATACTCACAGATCTGTTACAGATCTAAAGAAATCGGGAGGTTCAGAGTTAGGGTTTCCAAAAGAACCTAGAAAAGAAGAAGAAAACTCAAAGATATTACCAGCCTTTGGCCAGAAAGTGGTAGATCTTACTAGAACGACCATAGATGGCCGGAAAAATGGCATGAGACCATAGAGGTGAGTTGAACCGCCTTTGTTCACTTGAGAGCCTCAAGGTGGTGACACACGTTCAAGGGGGGAAGCCATAAGACTGGTGGGAGGTGAGACCTCCATGATTTCTGGCAAAGAGGTGGCCGGAGAAGGAAGGACAGGGGCTTAGCAGGTGGATCGTCTAGAGAGAGAGATGAGAGAACTCAGAGAGATGGCTGAGTGAAATAAGAGGGGAAAACGAGACGAGGGGGGGGGGGGGGGGGGGTAGTCACTTAGGTCATATTTGGTAATGGGTGATCTAGACCGTTGATTAGAATTAATCAACGATTCAGATTGAGTGAGGGATTGGGGCTGGTAGGATTTAGGTCTGCGCTTGAGGTATTGGGTTGATTTAAATGGGTTAGGGGGTCTGGTGTAATTGAGGCTAGGATAAATAAAAGTGGCTAACTATTAAATACCCAATTGCACAAATGAGACTCGAGTTCTTGCACAAATGAGGCTCGAGGAAAAAATAGTACCACGTTGCATAACACTGACAGGTTTTAACAATGCAGTTGAGTGTACCTCAGGAGAAATAATGCTACCCATCCTGGCCGGGGGCGTCACCCTAGAGACAACGTTCTATATCATGAACCAAGACACATTCTACAACTCCATCATAGGACGACCTTGGTTACACGCCAAAAGAGCCATCCCATCCAGCTTGTATCAAGTAATAAAGTTCCCTACTCCGTGGGGGATATTCAGCATTCGAGGCGAACAGTGGACAACCCAAGAATGTTCTTGCATCGCCCAAGACTGTACATACACCAAACAGTTAAAAGGAACGGGCTCAGAAGCATAGCAATTACAAAAGTCGGGCCCCGAACCCGACGAACAGAGAGATGTCATCAAGGACCCCGACATCGTGGAGGCCACACGGTCAACGGTAGCAGACCTCGACCCCGTCCAAAAAAAAAAACGACCTCAGCAAAAAGGCTTAGATCGGCCACAAAATCTACGAACTAGGTAAATTCCACAAATGTTTAACTGACAATGCAACTCTATTTTCTTTCTCCCATGCAGATATGCCAGGTATCCCAAAAGACATTGCTGTTTAACAAAAGAGTTGGATTCTTTGCTCAAAGCTATTTTAAGAAGAACACGAGTTTCTGATAACCAAAGAATAAACTAGTAATTGTAAGTAAACTCGTAAATGGAAAGAAATAAGATGCACAAAAAGTAAGTGTATTGTAGTAGTCGTTCGAATGTCTTTACAAGCTATATTTTACTCCCTTATATAGGTAATTTCTTGTTATAACGTCTGCCCATTTACAGTAATTTGAGCATTAATGGCTAATAATGGCATTTATGTAACGTTACAATGATTAACCGTAATTGTCGCGTAAAGGTTGTGTAATGTTTGGCTCATTGCTTGAAGATCTTTAAACTTCCCTTTATTCTGTCTGGATTCATTCTGACCGTGTCTCTTCATTATCTCAATCAGGTTGAGATTCACGTAGCTGATTACCCCGTGGGTATGTAATTTCGCGCCTCTTTGCCTCCTACCTCTTCATAGAGTCCTGTCTAGTTGGCATGTTTTCATTGTTCCATGTAGATTGCTGAGTCATCACATTTATTACACGCGTGAAGCTCTTTTTTACCAATATAGATAGTCCCCCCACTTACCATGTATTTATCGATTAATATTTGGTAAGTAGATACACATTTATGGCGGGAATATTTTTGCCACCGCTTCACTCGTAACATTGCACCTATTTCTGAATGTAGGCGTCGCTTGTCACTTCCATTTAATACTTGTGCCACGTGGCATTCCCGGGTTGGTTCTGTAATTATTCAGCGCCTTTTAGGGATTTTTGCGGCTGCATTAGTCCCGAAGTGACAACTTCAATTATGACTTTCACATCACTATTTTTTCCATTTTTTACGGTTTCCTTCAAGTATAAATACCCATTTTCCTTTCACGTAAAACTTCTAACCTTCATACTTTATTTGTAAAGAATTTCTTCTTGCCTTTGTGAATATTTCTTCTTCAAACCAATCTAAGAGAGTCATTAACGTAGATGATCTGACTCCCTCTTCTGCTCCGACGCAGAGTAGGAGAGGCGGCAAGCTTAGGAGTTTAAGTTCTACTCCCTCCAGGGGTTCTTCATCTTCTCAAGTTACTCCGCCACCTTTTTCTAGGTCTTTGTCTTCCCCCGAGGGCTAGGGCTTCTAGATATTCGTCTAAACGTAGAGAACACAATGAACCTTTGCGAGAGACGAGGGTCAACGAAATAGTACCTGCATAATTCTCTTTTGCTAGGGATAGTCAGGCCCTTAAAGATCAGCTTTCTTCATTGTCGTCTCTTGACATTGCTGACAAGTACCTACCCAGATTACCGAAGGTTTGATACCTCTTGTACGCAGGGACTGTTTCTAGAAGCATGATTTTCCTGTTGTCGTTCCCAATAGTAATCAAATAATAACCTCTTACAAGGTTGGGCATTCTTTTGTTTATACCTATCCCTTCACATTAGGATTCAAGCCTCCCATTGACCCAATTATCATCGAATTTTGTCGATTCTTTAAAATTTTCTTGGGACAAGTCGGTCCTCTCATGTGGTGAGTTGTTGCGTGTCTTAGATATTTGCCTAACTTAGCTTCGGTCCCCTTTACCTTTCATCATCTCATTCACCTTTATTCTCCAATGTTGTTCCGCCAGGGAATTTTTACTCCCGCGACCAGGAGTAAGAGGGTGTTAGTGACTCCTGATGATGATAAAGATCGAGGGTGGTACCTCTAGTATGTTGTTGTTCCTACTGCTGGTTTAGTAGGCAAAGAAAATCTTCCCTTCCCTGAGAAGTGGAATTTTGCACGTGAGTACAATTTTGCTAACATTCCTTTCCTTTTACTTTAGATACTTTATCTGTACCGTAACTGTTTCTTTTCCTTGCAGCAATCATGGGAACCGTCAAAAATGTCTTCGGTTTCTGAGATTGGGTAGAAAAACTTTTGTTAACCGCTTCGTTAGAAGAACGTTCGTGGAAATACCTCTCCGGGAGGTTTGGTTGGAGAGTTAAGACTCACGGTAAATGAAGTTTTTGTTTTTACTTCTTCTCTCCTTCGAGCTTTATTTGAACCTTTTCATTTGACAGGGTTTCCTGCTCGTGGAGTTTCTGCTCCAAAGTTGTCCTTGGCAAAGGCCCAGGAGATCATTTCAGGCTCCTCTTCTTCAAAGAGAAAAGCAAGTGGGTCAAGGACCTTAGAAGATGAGGAGGAAGAGGAGGGATCTTTAGTCCATAGGTCATGTAGGAGGAAGGTGGTCTCTGACGACGAGTCTACACCTGCTATTGATCCTCCCACGCCCAAAGCTGAACTTTCTGCCCCTGAGGATGCTACTCCCTCTCTCGTGCATGAATCAGTGGATCTCCTGTTCCGTGAAGGTTTTGGTTCTGTTGCTGATGAAGCTCCTCTGGCTATTTTCTCTCCTTATGCTCTTAAAGATCTTCCCTTAACTACTCATGTTACTCCTGCTCCCATGGCTATTCCTGCTCTTGTCGTTTCTCCCTCCCCCAAGGCTTTTTCTGCCCCACAGACTTCCTTGCCTGTGGCTCCCTCATCAGTTCCTGCTTCCGTGCCTTCTGTTGTAGAAGTAGGGTCTTCCAGCAGAGGAGGAATGATGCAGGTGATGATAGAAGTTCGAGCAGAGGGTAACCTCTTTAAAAAGTCTGGCCAGCCTGAAGTATGGCTGAAATCGTTAATAGGTCCGACTGAGAGAGCTAAGCTGGACAACCACAGTTCCTTCACATGGGCAAATGAGATCATGCATACTTCTCTAAAGGAAAATATACTTTTCTTTCATTTATTCTTGAAAACATTCTTACCGTATCTAACTTATCTGCTTTTGTAGATCAATCTTATAGGCACGGAGTTAATGAAAGTTTCGCATGCGAAGCAGGAAGTAAGGGGGTTGCGTGTTGAGGCAGATAATTGGAAAGGGCAGTATGAAAGCTTACAACTCGACATGGAGGCAGTGGAAGAGGAGAAGTGTACCTTGGAACAACAAGTGAGGTTCATGACAACAGAGTTGGCCATTGAGAAGGCATCTTCAGATCAGGCAAGCAAGGATAAATACGTCCTAGAGTCCTCATTCGCAGAGCAGCTGTCTCGTGCCTCTGAAGAGATCAGGAGCCTAAAGTCCTTATTGGACCAGAAGGAGGAATATTCGGGCGAACTTGTTCAATCACTTACTCAAGTCCAGGAGGATCTCCACAACTCTTTGGAGAAAATTCAATTCCTGGAAAGGTATTTCGCTCCTTTAAAGGTCTCTCATGATGTTGCCGTGGCTGAGAGGGATGAATTAAGAGCTGAAGTTGAGCTGTGGGAGAAATATTATGAGGCTCTTGAAGAAAAGGCAGTCGTCGATGTTAGTTGGGATTATATGAACTCTCGTCTTGACACATTGACAGAAATGAGTCAAGAAGGTTTTGACCTAAAAGCCGAAATTGCAAAGACCAAGGAGACCATTGAGAAGTCTCAAAAAGGTCAAAATCTCTCTTCACCTGAAGGTGAGGTTCCTGCTACTCATGTCTCTTCATTCCAAGTTTCTCCTCCTTCCAGTGAAGACAACCCCCCAGCTGAAGAAGTTTAAGATCTCGGTTCCTCTTTTGTTTTCTTTGTATCAATTGGTGGTTACCCCCAGTCCCATCAGGGGTAAGTTTGGATCCTTTAAGTCCCCAACTGACAACTTAGGGGCACCTAATGTAAAAATATGGCTAAGACTAAGTTAATACTTTAGTTTATTTTGCTGTTAGTATATCAATGCAAGTATGACTTTAGTTTCTGTTGAGTTTTTACTCTCTTAGTCTTTTGTATGCTTTATTTTTGAGGTTTTAGTTTTACCTCTAAGTTTTGCATAAATTTTTTTTAGATTATCCGTACCTTTTTGTAGTAGGTATGATTTGTGAAAGAGGGCCCTTTTTGATCGACACTTAATGAAGAAGACGTCTCAACTTCATAATGGTGTAAGTATGCTATAGAGAGATAGGAAATTTTCACATGTTTCTCTTTAACAATGTTTTTAAAGAAAGTTTTTGTGTTGAACTTTCGTAACATTTCACATGTGTTTGTGTACCGTCTAAAACCCATGTTGCAATTGTTTTATTTTAACAGGTTTGATACAAACTTGTATTTCGTAACTGTTTTTCTTTATGTAACAGTTATTTTGAGTTAATACAAGGGATAACTATTTTTTTTTCATAACAATTTTTATAAAGTATGGGTTTTAACCCTTAACTGTTTTTATTGACAACAGTTTTTAATAAATACGTGGGTGATGCTTTTTCATCCATAACTATTTTTTGTTTATAACAGTTTTTTGAATAGGTACAAGGATAATGATCTTTCATCCGTAACTACTTTTATTCATAACAGTTTTCTGTATAAGTACAAAGATTTCGTAACTGTTTTTGTTTACAATAGTTTTCTGAATAAGTACAAAGATGTGCATTTTTCCCTCGTAATTAATATTTGCCTTTTAACATGAACATTCGTTTAGCTTTACAAACATGTTTTCGAAGGTTTTTTGAATCAGACTTTGTGTTTTGAGTCTTTGCTCGTATCACTTGACTTGTTGGGTAGATGGATCCTTAGGCTCGAGCTTTGACTTTTTGATAGTCTTCTTTGCTTCGTCTTTGCCTTCCATACTGTATAGTCCCCCAAGTGTTTGAGCTTTAAAGAATAAAATCTCGAGCACTTGACTATTCCTTCCTTGTGGTCCTTTTCCTGAAAAGGAAAAACATACGGGACTCGAAGGTATATTATTTTTAGATGACTATTCCTTCCTTGTGGTCCTTCATCTAGCTTTTTGCCTATCATCTAAAAATGTTAGTAACATTTTAACTATTCAAATATAAAATGGAACGCAATGATACCTGACCGGGGGTATACATTTCTCTTAGAAGTAATACTTCTTTAAATGAACGACATTCTAACTGGTTGGTAAGATCCTGCCGTCCATAACTTCAAGCTCATAAGCACCTTTCCCAGCAATGCCACGGACTTTGTAGGGTCCTTCCCAATTTGGATTTAGCTTCCCTGCACCAACTTCCTTCGTTGATTGAAAGACTTTCTTAAGAACGAAGTACCCAATTTTGAAATATCTGAGATAAGATTTTCTGTTGTAATATCGTTTTATGATTTGTTTCTGAGCTGTCATTTGTATTAGTGCAGCTTCTCTTGTTTGCTCGAGCAGGTCTAGATTGGTTCTTAACTCGTCGTTGTTTGCTTCTTCCATGGCTATTGTAAACCTTATGCTTGGTTCGCCAATCTCCACCGGTATTAAAGCTTCAAAGCCATAAACAAGCGCGAATGGAGTTTCTCCCGTAGCTGTTTTTGCAGTCGTTCTGTAAGCCCATAATACTGCCGGTAGCTCATCAGGCCAATTTCCCTTAGCTTTTTCTAACCGTTTCTTTAGGTTGTCGACGATGAATTTGTTTGTCGATTCAGCTTGCCCATTAGCCACAGGGTGATATGGTGATGAAGTGATTCGTTTGATTTGCCAGCTTTCAAAGAATTCTATGATTTGCGAGCCTATGAATTGCGGGCCATTATCACAAATGATCTCCTTCGGTATTACAAAGCGGCATATTATATTTCTCCATATGAAGCTTTTCACTTTTTTTTCACGCACCTATTTTAAAGATTCTTCCTCCACCCATTTTGTGAAATAGTCGGTTAGCACGAGTAAGAATCGTACCTTTCCTTTAGCTGGGGGAAGGGGTCCCACTATATCCATCCCCCATTTCATGAATGGACATGGCGATATCACCGGGTGTAATCTTTGCTGGTCGATGCATGTTGTTAGCAAATCGTTGGCATTTTTCGCATTTAGCTACGAAGCTTTCAGCCTCTTCTTCCATCTTGGGCCAATAATACCCTGCTCTGATTAGGGTTTTGACTAAGGATCTTGCTCCTACATGATTTCCACAGTGCCCTTTCGTGGATTTCCCTCATCACGAATTCCGTTTGATTGGGTCCAAGACATTTTTCTAAGGGACCTCCGAACATTTTACGGCATAAAGAATTGCGAATGAGGCAGTACCGTGCAGCTTTTTTTGCGAAAGTGCTTGAGATGCTTTTTTATCTTCAGGTACAGTACCATTCTGCAAAACAAATTAAGATTTCGTTTCTCCAATCCCAAGTTAAATTGTTAAATGTTACCTCATTTTTGTCCTGGTCAATTGCTGAATGAAACAAGTGAACGACAATTGCATTGTCCTTATTTGTCACTTCTGTAACTACAGCAAGGTTAGCTAATGCATCCACTTCTGCATTTTCCTCTCTAGGTATTTGCATAACCTTCCATGATTTGAATTGCCTTACGAGATCTCGTGCCTTTTCCAGGTATTGTTGCATCCGAGTCTCCCTAGCAATATAAGTCTCCTGCATCTGGTTCACTACCAGTTGAGAGTCTCTTTTGATCACGATCTGCTCGATTGAGAGTTCTCGTACCAGTTCTAGTCCTGCAATGACAACTTCATACTCCGCTTCATTGTTAGTTATAGGATAACATTTAATAGTTTGTCATGTCTTTTCACCCGTGGGTGATATTAAGACTATGCCCAAGACTGCTCCTTTTACATTAGATGAGTCGTCAGTAAATATGGTCCAAATACCCGGATTAGCCCCGTTAAAGAGTTGTAACTCTTTTTCTACTTCAGGGACAATGCTATTATTAAAATCAACGACGAAATCAGCTAGAATTTGAGACTTTATTGCATTTCTAGGCTGATATATTATATCGTGCTCACTTACTTCTATAGCCCATTTAGCTAGCCTTCCCGATAACTCCTGTTTATGCAGAATATTTCCAAATGGATATGAGGTCACAACAGTGATTGGATGACATTGAAAATATGGTCTTAACTTTTTAGCTGTTATGATTAGAGCTAAGGCTAATTTTTCTAGATGTGGGTATCTAGTTTCAGCATCTAGTAAAGTCATGCTTACATAATAAATTGGAGATTGTTTACCTTTGTCTTCCCTTACCAGTACGACACTTACGATAATTTCTACAACGGCAAGATAGACATACAACCTTTCCCCCTCTTTTGGTTTTGATAGCAACAGGGGTTTTGATAGGTAGGCCTTCAGATCCTTGAGGGCCTGTTGACATTCCTCAATCCATTCGAACTGATTCTGCTTTGTAAGAACTGAAAAGAATTTAATTTTTTTCTCCTAGGACCTGGAAATAAATCTTCCCAAGGCTGCATTTCTGCCTGTTAGTCTTTGAACTTCTTTTTTATTTGTAAGTATATTAGGTATTTCCTCGATAGCTTTAATTTGAGCAGCATTTACTTCAATTCCTCTATTTGACACAAGGAAACCCAAAAACTTACCTGATTCTACGCTGAAGGCGCGTTTTTCTGGATTTAATTTCATATTATACTTGCGTAAAATGTCAAAGGTAATTGAAAGGTGCTGGAAATGATCTTCCACGTGTGTTGACATCACAAGCATTTCATCGATGTAAACTTCCATCGATTTTCCTAGATGTTCCTGGAACATCTTGGTCACAAGCCTTTGGTACGTGGCTCTAGAATTTTTCAGGCCAAAAGGCATGACATTGTAGCAATAAGTCCCCCTGTTTGTAATAAAGGAAGTTTTTTCCTCGAGGATCCATTTTGATCTGATTATAACCAGAGTATGCATCTAGAAAGCTTAACAATTCATGACTTGCAGTGGCATCATTTGATCTATGTGTGGCAATGGAAATGAATCTTTAGGGCATGCTTTATTTAAATCCGTATAATCTACGCATACTCTTAATTTACCATTCTTTTTGGGCACCACCACAGTATTGGATAACCAATTAGGGTACTTTACCTCACGTATTGAACCAATTTTCAAGAGTTTTTGTACCTCGTCGTCAATCACTTGGTTCTTGAATAGTCCCTGCTTTCTTTTCTTTTGCTTGACAGGTATGAAGGATGGATCTCCATTTAGCTTATGAGTCATCACTTCTGGCGGGGTACCTGTCATGTCTGAATGGGACTATGCAAAGCAATCTGCATTAGCTTTTAAATAATCAATTAACTTACCTTTTCGGCTAGGGCTTAGCCTCGTGCCTATGTGAGCTTTCTATTCTGGCTTTTGTTTGGACAATGGAACAACTTCGAGCTCTTGCGTGGTTGTTTTGATGTGTTCATCTTCTTCTGGCTCTTGAATGACATCAGGTCTGGAATCCATGTCTGCATGGTTTGATACACCTCCCGTGGTGACTTGATTCACGTTCTCATGACTATTTGTCCCTGTTTGAATAATAATTCCTTCCATACCTGTTTGGGAAATAATTTCTTCCGTACCTGTTTGAGCAACAATTTCTTTCGTACCTGTTTGAGCAACAATTTTCTCCATACCTATTTGAGCAACAGTTTTCTCCATACCTTTTGATTTTTTCCGCTTCTTCTTTATTGGCATAATGTCCCACGGAATTTATATTCCTTGAGGTTTGTTGATCGCCTCGAATCTGTTGAATTCCCCATTTAGAAGGGAATTTAATTACCTGATGCAAGGTTGATGGTACCGCCTTCATGTCATGTATCCATGGCCTCCCCATGATTACGTTGTAGGCCATGTTAGTATCAATGACTCGGAACTGAGTATTTGATTACTCCCTCGGCATAAGAACTAAGTTCAATTTCCCCTTTTGTTATGACAGTTGAGTTGTCAAAACCAGATAAGGCTCGTGCTTTTGGGATTACTTGATCCTCCATTAACATTTCTTTCACAACTCTTGATAAGATAATGTTAACTGAGCTACCTGGATCAATCAACACTCTTTTTACGTTAGTGTCATGTATAAGTAAGGATATTACAAGTGCGTCATTATGTGGAAGCATTAATCCGTTGATATCTGTATCATCAAAGGATATATTATCTGCTTCCAAGTCTTCACGAATCCGCTTCCCGCGTGTAATTGTGGACATTGTAGTTCTTTTGCAGACTACTCCATTCACCTCTTCACCTACGTGTATCACGTTGACTGTCCGTTTTGGAGATGGTTGTTTTGGGGGATCCTGCCTGTCCTTCATGTATGCCTGCTTACCTTTTTCACTAAACAATTCTGTTAGATAGCCCTATTTTAATAATTTTTCCACCTCACCTTGCAAAATTATGCAATCTGCCATTCTGTGTCCATGATCATTATGGAATTCACACCAGAAGTCTGGGTTCCTTTTATTTGGGTTCGACCTCATTTCTTTGGGCCATCGAACCTTATCACCCATATTTCTCAATACTAAAATTAGTTCAGGAGTACTTACGTTGAAGTTGTGGTCTCCAATTCTTGTGTTACCTCTGTGTCGTTCATCCCGATCCTTTATGGATCTTGATGAGTATGATCCTGTATCTCTACTTGACGGTCTATATTCTGACCGAGTATTTTCGAACTTGGGACGAGTTTATCGTCATGAAGGTCCCATATAAGGATCATACTTGTTCTCCTCTCTGGTTTGGAGCATCTGAAATTGGTGCGATCTTCAACCCTTGATTGGACGATGGTGTCCTCTTCTATACGTAACTTGGTAATATACCTGTTTTAGACACCGTTCCATGTCGTAGCTGGGAATTCTCTCAGGCTTTCCGTGAGTCTTCTCGTTGCTTATGAGCTTTATCATTTAAATTGCTTGTAAATGCCATGGCTGCCCAATTGTCAGGTATCCTTGGTAACAACATCCTTTCTCGTTGAAACCTGTCTACAAACTCACGAAGTAGCTCCGTGTCTCCTTGTTTTATTTTAAATATGTCCTCCATTCTTTTTTCGACTTTTTGCGCACCAGAATAGGCTTTTATAAAAGAATCTGCAACCTCAGCAAAAGAATCAATAAAGTTTTCAGGGAGAAGAGAATACCAGGTTAACTCTCCTTTGGTAAGTGTTTATCAAAACTTCTTAACAAGGACTGGCTGAATTTCTTGTTTTGTCAAGTCATTGCCCTTCACTCCGGTGGTAAAAGCAGTCACATGGTCGCGTGGGTTAGTTGTCCTGTCATATTTAGGAACATCAGGCATTTTGAATTTCTTGGGAATAGGCAGGGCACTGCACTTGGCTTCCAGGGTTGTTGAGAATATCTATCAACGTCATTGCCTTTGATAACAGGTGGTACTCCAGGAATTTGTTCAATTCAATCATTTTGTTCCTTCACCTGTTTCTGCAAGGTTAGTAATAAAGATTGTAACTCTGGGTTATTAGACATACCTGGTCTTGTTTCGAGGGATTCATTGGGAGTTCCCCTACTTCCTGAGTTTGCTAACCCAGATTAAGGATTTTCCACAGTTATCGTGTTGTTAGGAGGTGGTGTAGGTGATGCGGACGGTAACCCCCTCGCAAATTCTTGTAAGGCTTGGTTTACATATTCCGCAATCATTTGCTTCACCTGATCTCGTTCTCCTGTTTGATCGTTACCATTGTGATTGTTGTTAGTTCTCTCTGAAGAATGTTCCCTTGAACCTAGTGGGGTTCTTGAAGGTGATGGAGTTCCATCCCTTTGTTGGTTGTTGTCATTGGTGTTTGACATAGTTCAAAGGGTATAGTTTGAAAGTAAGCAAAGATTATCACATTCCCGGTAACTGAGCCAATTTGTTTAACCAAAGAATTGGATTCTTTGATCAAAGCTATTTTAAGAAGAACACGGGTTTCTGATAACCAAAGAATAAACTAGTAATTGTAAGTAAACTCGTAAATGGAAAGCAATAAGATGCACAAAAAGTAAGTGTATTGCAGTAGTCGTTTGAATGTCTTTACAAGCTATATTTTACTCCCTTATATAGGGAATTTCTTGCTATAACGTCTACCCCTTTTCAGTAATTTGAGCATTAATGGCTAATAATGGCATTAATGTAACGTTACAATGATTAACCGTAACTGTCGCGTGAAGGTTGTGTAACGTTTGGCTCATTACTTGAAGATCTTTGAATCTTCCCTTTATTCTGTCTGGATTCATTCTGACCGTGTCTCTTCATTATCTCAATCAAGTTGAGATTATCGTAGCTGGTTACCCCGTGGGTATGTAATTCCGCGCCTCTTTCCCTCGTACCTCTTCATAGAGTCCTGTACAGTTGGCATGTTTTCATTGTTCCATGTAGATTGCTGAGTCATCATATTTATTACATGCGTGAAGCTCTTTTTTACCAATACAATTTCCACACACAAATTGAACGTAGATCCATTTTACCCGCTTGTACGATAGATGAGAAGGAAATTCAACACCGCAATCAACGAAGTCGTTCGCGAAGAGGTGGAGAAAATACTCGCCAACAGTTCTCACAGAGTCCAAATACCCCCAATGGGTTGCCAACGTAGTCATACTAAAGAAGAAAAATGGAAAATGGCGCATATGCGTGAATCTAACAGACCTAAACAAAGCATGCCCGAAAGACTCATTTCCGTTGCCACACATCGACTAACTTATCGACGCAACGGCATGGCAGGATCTGCTAAGCTTCCTGGACGCCTATTCAGAATACAACCAAATCCTCATGGAGGAGGAGGACCAGGAAAAGAATAACTTTCATAACTCATCAGGGGACGTAGTGCTATAGAGTCATTCCATTTCGGTTGAAAAACTTAGGAGCAACCTATCAAAGGATGGTCACTAAGATGTTCAAGGACCAGCTTGACAAAACAATTGAGGTATACATAGGCGATATGTTGGTCAAATCCAAAAGGAAAGAAGATCATATCGACCACCTGAAAGAGGCCTTTGATATACTGAGGCATTATGTCATGAAACTAAAGCCCGAAGAGTGTGTTTTTGGCATAACCTCGTGCAAGTTCCCCGGTTTCCTAGTGTCGCAAAGAGGCATTGAAGTCAACCCCGACCAGATCAAAGCTATCGAAGGAATACCTAAAGTACTGACCATCAAGAAGCAGGTACAAAAATTGATCGGCTGTATAGCAGCCCTGTCAAAATTCATCTCACGATCCTCCGATAGATGCAACAAATTTTTCAACGTACTCAAGAAAGACAACGGACTTCAGTGAAACTCAGAGAACATCGAGGCCTTAAGATAACTAAAGGAATATTTGTCCTCGCCTCCACTACTCGCCAAAGCATAACCCGACGAGCGCCTCCTAATATACTTATCCGTATCAGAAGTAGCGGTAAGTGCAGTGCTGGTCTGCGAAAACAAAGGTACACAGTCGATGTTGAAACGAGGTACCCCCACCTCGAAAAGATGGCTCTGGCATTAGTCATAGCTTCACGAAAGCTTAGACCTTATTTCCATTGTCAACCCATATTGGTGGTCACGACTTCCCCCCTAAGAAGCATTCTACATAAACCCGAACTGTCGGGTAGGCTAGACAAATGGGCCATCAAATTGAGCGAGCACGATATCACATATCAGCCGCGAACGAAGATAAAGTCGAAAGTACTAGCAGACCCCGTCGTCGACCTCAACGCCAAGATAATGCCTGAAGTCGAGCAGGAAACTTCCCTTACTGCTCCTAACTTGCCCGACCTATGGGTCTTATACACCGACGGCGCTTCTAACACATCAAGTTCTGGACAAGGACTCGTACTCGAGGTCCCAACGGGCAAAGTCATCCGCCAGTCCATACGATGCCCCTATATGACTAACAATGAGGCCGAGGACGAGGATGTAATGTCACGACCCATATTCCCAACCTTAGGGATCGTGATGGCGCCTAACACCACACTTGCTAGGCAAGCCAATGTTAGAAGTCGATTACAAATTTCCTTAATTAATTACTTAGGCATAAATAAATGAATTCAAAATGAACTTAACTAAAATAATGCCCAACAACATTAAAATAATAATAATAATAATAATAATAATAATAATAATAATAATAATAATAATAACCAACTAAATGAAACGAACCACGAACAAATTATATAAATAAATCTAAGACTACCCAGGGTCTGGTGTCACAATCCACGAACTACTAAAGAATACTACAAATAATGGTTGAAAGAAATAGTGTAACTGTTCTGAATAATATAAAACAGTGTATGTGAAAATAGGAGAAGACTCTCGGAATCTGCAAACGCCGGCAGATGTACCTCGTGTCTCCAAATGAATGAATATCCGCTCTAAATATCTCTACTGATGGTCAAGACCTGGATCTTCACAAAAGAGTGCATAGTGTAGTATCAGTACAACCGACCCCATGTATTGAGTAAGTGCCGAGTCTAACCTCGGCGAAGTAGTGAAGAGTCTAAGTCGGGCTTCAACAATATAATCTTTAACAACAATAAATAATGAGCAAGAAAGAAATCTAAACAGATAGATAATTAGCTGTTGCAACCAAGTACAATAAAATAACTCAACTATAACCAATTCTAAAATATCTCTTCAGAGTTCCAAACTTTAACTTTAAATAAAAATAGTACTAAAATATTTAAAGAGTAGTAAAATACACATTTTTGCTTTACAAAACTTTGATTCTCTTTTTCTTGAAAAATCAGTAAAATATAAATGTAAATATCCTCCCTTATCACTCCTTGTTGCGGCGTGCAACCCGCTCCCACATGTCCTTCCTTATTTCTCCTCTCTAAAATATCTCCCTTATTACTCCTGTTGCGGCGTGCAAACCGATCCCACCTGTCCTCCCTTATCACTCCTTGTTGCGGCGTGCAACCCGCTCCCACGAGACATATCATATCAGTTTATTCAAAAAAATTCACAAATCAGGCCAAGCCTTTCACAATACTTATATTTCAACAATTATAAACAATAAACTGCATTTTTCTCATGACTTCATCAATAACCTCTCAACCATGAAACCATCCAGAATATCAAAATATATACACATTTATTCCATAAAAACAATATCAAACCTCTCAGCCCTATTTATATCACGAGGGAACCAACTCAAATAACCAATACTCTTTCCAAACAGTCACAACAATAACTAACAACAATTCAACAAGGCCAAATAGTCATAGAAACAATAATGAACATGTAACAGTTAAGGCAATGATAATATAAGTGGAGAACGGGAAAGGGGATCATATTTTAGCAAACACTTTGGGTGGTGCAAAGATACTCGTTACCACACCTATAGACCACGCCCATGCAATTTACATAACAAACAAGTGAGGGGTCCTATTCCCTCAAGCTAAAGTTAGGCCAAACACTTACCTCAATTCCGCAGGCCACTTACTGCTCAATTATTGCTTTTCCCTTTGAATTCAACTCTAACTTGCTCGAATCTAATCAAAATTAACTTAATATCATTAACTAATGCTAAAGGAACTAACTTTATTGAAAAATATATTTTTTCCTAAGTTTTCTCAAAAACAGTGAAAACTCGACCCCGGACCCGCTTGGTCTAAACTCGGAGTTCAGACCAAATTACGTTTACCCATTCACCCACGAACCCAAATATGCTATTAGTTTTGAAATCCGACCTTAATTTGATATAAAATTCGATTTTTACAAAACTCCCTAATTTTACCCAAACCCTAGATTTTTACCATGAAAATTCTTTGTTTTTGCTTTAAAAGTGATGCAAAATAGTAAGGAATTCAAAGAAAAAAGTTTAGAATTGATTACCTATGACTTGGAGATGAAGATTGTTGAAGAAAATCGTGTTTCGGGCTGAAAACCTCGAAATTTTGGTGAAGAAGAAGGCCTGCCCGATTTTTAAAAGGTATTTTTAATAGCTGGGCTGGGCAACTGTGCGATCGCGGATAAAGAGGTGCGATCGCACAGTGTAAGGGATTTTTGGTCAGTGCTATCGCATGGGGAGGGGTGCGATCGCACAGGGTATTTGATTTCCCTCCCCCTGGCTAAAATTTAAAGCAGTGCTATCGCACAGCTACAGGTGCATTCGCACAGGGTTGGGGTTGCTGGCCTATGCGATCGCAGGCTTCTGAGTGCAATCGCACAACACAAATTTTGGGGACCCCTGCGGTTACACTATGCGATCGCGGATAAGTCCTTGCGATTGCACAGGGTTCCAAACAGGCCTTCTAAATTTACTTTGTGCTATCACGGACTTTCCTATGCGATCGCACAGAGCAATTATCTGGACACCAGAAAACTTAAAACCAACAATTTCTTCAAGTGCAAAAACATCATGTGACCTACCCGAAACTCACCCGAGCCCTCTGGGCTCCAAACAAATCATGCACGCAAGTCTAAAAACGTCATACGGACTTGCTCGTGCGATAAAACCATGAAAATAACATGTAAATCTATAAATTAAACCTCAAAACTCATCATTTTCATCAAAAACTCTTAAAGTTCATAATTTCTCAACTGGATGTCCGAATCACGTCAAACGAACTTTGTTTTTCACCAAATTTCACAGTTAATCCCTAAATATCATAACAAAGCTGTTCCGGGCTCCGGAACTAAAATACGGACCCGATATCAATAATTTTTAGCATTATTTATTTTCTTTAATTTTAACCAAACAATTTCTTTCAAAAATTAATTTCCAAGGCTTGGAACCTCGGAATTCATTTCCGGGCATACGCCCGAGTCCCATATTTTACTGCGGACTTCGCAGGACAGAACACAGATCCGGGTCCGTTTACTCAAAATGTTGACCAAAGTAAACTTTTACAACATTTAAACTTTAAAAATCACTATTTCTCATATTTTCACATAAAAGCTTTTCGGTTTCACGCCCGGACTACACACGAAAATAGAGGTATTTAATTTTAGTCCTTTTATGGATTTTAAGAATGGAACGGAGTCTAATTTTATAAAATGACTCCTTGGGTCATCACAATCTCCACCTCTAAAACACACGTTCATCCTCGAACGGACATAGAAAATTACCTGAAGTGGCGAACAAGTGTGGGTATCTACTCTGCATGTCCGACTCGGACTCCCAAGTAGCTTCGTCAACGGGATGGCCTCTCCACTGCACTCGAACTGAAGAAAAACTCTAAGATCTCAATTGGCGAACCTACCGGCCTAAAATAACTACCGGCTCCTCCTCATAAGTCAAGTCTTTGTCCAACTGGACAGAGCTGAAATCTAACATGTGGGACGGGTCACCATGATATTTTCGGAGCATAGACACATGGAATACCGGATGAACTGAGGATAACCGTGGAGGCAATGCAAGTATGTAAGCTACCTCATCCACCTTATCAAGAATCTCAAACGGCCCGATATACCTAGGACTCAACTTGCCCTTCTTCCCAAACCTCATAACACCCTTCATGGGCGACACACGAAGCAATAGTCTCTCTCCAACCATGAATGCTACATCACAAACCTTACGATCGGCATAACTCTTTTGCCTAGACTGAGCTGCACGAAGTCTTTCCTGAATAATCTTGACCTTATTTAAGGCCTCCTGAACCAAGTCAGTACCCAACAACCGAGCCTCTCCTGGCTCGAACCATCCAACTGGCAAACTCCGCTAATGGCAAGAACTGATCCCATGAACCTCCAAAGTCAATAACACAAGCACAGAGCATTTCCTCCAATATCTGAATGGTACGCTCGGACTGCCCGTCAGTCTGAGGGTGAAATGTTGTACTCAACTCCACTCGGGTACCTAACTCTCGCTGATCTGCCCTCCAAAAGTGCGAAGTAAACTGCATACCCCGATCAAAAATGATAGACACGGGCACCCCATGAAGGCGAACAATCTCCCGAATATACAACTCAGCCAACTGCTCTGAAGTATAAGTACTAGCCACTGGAATGAAGTGTGCTGATTTAGTCAGCCTATCCACAATAACCAAAACCGCATCGAACTTCCTCTGAGTCCGTGGGAGCCCAACAACAAAGTCCATAGTGATACGCTCCCACTTCCACTCAGGAATCTCTATCTGCTGTAGCAAACCACCAGGTCTCTGATGCTCATATTTTACCTGCTGACAATTTAAGCAACGAGCCACATAAGCTACAATGTCCTTTTTCATCCTTCTCCACCAATAATGTTGTTTCAAATCTTGGTACATTTTTGCTGCACCTGGGTGAATAGAATAATTGGAGTTGTGAGCCTCCTCAAGGATCAATTCACGGAGACCATCAACATTAGGCACACACAACCTACCCTGCATCCTCAAAATGCCATCATCTCCAACTATAACCTTCTTGGCATCGTCGTGCCGAACCGTGTCCCTAAGGACCGCCAAATGTGGGTCATCATCCTGCCGCTCTCGGATACGATCAATTAGAGAAGACCGAGCGACAGCATAAGCCAGGACACAGCTAGGAGAAATATCCAACCTCGCGAACTGATTAGCCAATGTCTGAATGTCTGAAGCCAACAGTCTATTGCCAACTGGGATATACGCAAGACTGCCCATACTCACCGCCTTTCTACTCAATGCATCGGCCACCACATTGGCCTTCCCCGGGTGATACAATATAGTGACATCATAATCTTTTAACAACTCTAACCACCTTCGCTGCCTCAAATTTAGATCTTTTTGCTTGAATAAGTACTGGAGGCTGCGATGGTCAGTAAAAATCTCACACGGCACGCCATAAAGATAATGCCTCCAAATTTTCAAAGCATGAACAATGGCTGCCAACTCTAAATCATGAACATGGTAATTCTTCTCATGGACTTTCAACTGCCGAGACGCATACGCAATCACCCTGCCATCCTGCATCAACACTGCTCCAAGGCCAACTCGAGATGCATCATAATTCACCGTGAAAGAACCCGAATCTGATGGTAACTCCAACACCGATGCCGAAGTCAAGGCTGTCTTGAGCTTTTGAAAGCTCGCCTCGCACTCATCTGACCATGTAAATGGGTCACCTTTTTGAGTCAATTTAGTCATTAGGGCTGCTATGGATGAAAACCCCTCTACAAAACGACGGTGGTAACCGGCCAAACCCAAGAAACTCCTAATCTCCGTGACTGTGGTGGGTCTAGGCCAGTTCTTGACTGCCTGTATCTTATTAGGATCAACCTGAATACCCTCAACTGATACAATATGACCCAAAAAGGCTACGGAATCTAACCAGAACTCACATTTAGAAAACTTAGCATATAACTGATTATCCCTCAAAGTCTGGAGTGCTATACGGAGATGCTGCTCATGCTCTTCCCGGCTGCGGGAGTATATAAGAATGTCATCAATGAACACGATCACAAAAGAGTCCAGATGTGTCTTGAAAACCCGATTCATTAAGTCCATAAAGGCCGCTAGAGCATTAGTCAGCCCAAAAGACATAACCAAAAATTCATAGTGCCCATACCTCGTACGAAAGGTTGTCTTAGGGATATCGGACGCCCTAATCTTCAGTTGATGGTAGCCTGACCTCAAATCAATATTCGAAAACACTCTAGCACCCTGAAGCTGATCAAATAGGTCATCAATCCTCGGCAATGGATATTTACTATTGATAGTAACTTTATTCAGCTGCCGGTAGTCTATGAACATTCTCATTGACCGTTCTTTATTCTTTACAAACAAAACCGGTGCACCCCAAGGAGAGACACTGGGTCTGATAAAACCCTTATCTAACAAGTCTTGCAACTGTTCTTTCAACTCTTTCAATTCTGGTGGGGCTATCTGATACGGAGGAATAGAAATGGGCTGAGTGCCCGGAGCCACATCAATACAGAAATCAATATCCCTGTCGGGCGGCATACCCTGCAGGTCTGCAGGAAATACCTCAAGAAACTCACGCACGATAGGAGCTGACTCTATAGAAGATACCTCAACATCAGAATCACGAATATGAGCCAAATAAGCCAAACACCCTTTCTCCACCATGCGATGAGCCTTAGCATATGAAATTACCCGGCTGGGAGAACGACTAGGAGTCCCTTTCCATTCTAATCGAGGCAATCCCGGTAAATCTAGAGTAACTGTCTTGGCATGACAGTTTAAAATGGTATAATAGGGCGACAACCAATCCATGCCCAATATAATATCAAAGTCAACCATGTCTAGGAGTAAAAGATCAACACTAGTTTCAAGACCCTTAATGACTACCACGCATGAACGGTATACTCGATCTACCACAATAGCATCCCTCACCGGTGTAGACACATAAACAAGAACACTCAAGGGATCACGGGGCACAGTCAAATATGAGGCAAAATAGGATGAAACATAGGAATAAGTAGACCCCGAATCAAACAAAACGGAAGCAGCTCTATCACAAACTGAGATGATACCTGTAATAACAACGTCGGAGGATTCTGCCTCAGGTCTAGCTAGAAAAGCATATAGTCGGGGCGGTGCCCCACCACCCTGAACCACACCTCTGGGAGGACCTCCACCTCTCGCAGGCTGACCTCCACCTCTAGCTATCTGTCCTCCACCTCTAACATTCTGGCCTCTACCCTTGACTACCTGACCTCTACCCCTGCTGGCTGGGCAAGTGGTACTGCAGCTGGTGTCGGAACTATGGAACGAGAACCCTGGTACTGATGGTGACTACTCAAAAATTTCGGACAAACTCTCTGAACGTGCCCATATTCACCACACGCAAAACATCCCTCCTGATATGAGGACTGACCCTGACGAACCGGCTGACCACAATAATAACTCTGCAGAGGAGGTGCTCTAATAGAAGCTGAAGGAGCACTGTAGACTGGCTGAGCAGAAGGAGGTGCATAAGAACCACGACCCCCTGAAGTACCATGAGAAACCTGTAGCGCTGAATGGAATGGCCTCTTCTAAACGAAGTCTCGCCTCCAGATGAGGCACCACCGAAAACACCGGAATGATGAGGTCTCTTGTCTGACCCCTGACCTCCCATCCCAAGAACTGACTCAACCCTCCTAGCTATATTAGCTGCATCTTGAAGAGAAATCTCGGATCCTGTCTCCTTGGCCATCTGCAACCTGATGGGCTGAGCAAGGCCATCAATAAACCGTCTGACCCTCTCCCTCTCTGTGGGAAATATAAGCATAGCATGTCTAGCCAGATCCACAAAGCGAGTCTCATACTGAGTCACAATCATGTTATCTTGTTGTAGTCGCTCAAACTGATGACGCTTATCCTTTCGAGTAGTGACAGGTAAGAACTTCTCCAAAAAGAGATAGGAAAACTGATCCCAAGTTAGAGCCGGTGATCCCGCTGGCCTAGTCAACAAATAATCTCTCCACCATTTCTTGGCTAAACCAGTCATCTGAAAAGCTGCAAAATCGACCCCATTGGTCTCCAAAATACCCATATTGCGCAACACCTCATGACAACTGTCCAGAAATTCCTGAGGGTCCTCTGAAGTAGCACCACTGAAATGGACAGGGAATAGCTTAATGAACCTATCAAGTCTCCACAAAGCATCCGATGACATGGCTGCCCCATTAGCGGGTGACACTGCTGCAACTGGCTGAATTACCCCAATGGGATTGGCCACTGGAGTCTGAACCTAAGGAGTAGTCTGAACTGGAGTGTGGGTAGTAGGAGTCGGGACCTCTCTTCCAGCTGAGATACGACTGCTACAACGTGAAAGGTGCCAGTCTGGGCCACACTCTCCATAAGGCCCACTAAGCGGACCAAAGCATCCTGAAGAACTAGGGTAGCAATAAACTCCTCGGGGACCTGAGCTGGTCCCGCTGGGACAGTCTGAGTCGGAAGCCCCTCATTAATCTCAATTTGGGGTTCTGCAGCTGTGGCTGCTGCCTGAGCAATGGGCTGAGTCCTTCCCCTGCCTCGACCTCTGGCGTGGCCTCGACCTCTTTCCCTAGTAGGAGATGCTGCTGCTGGAGGTCCGGAATTCTGGTCAGCGGAAGATGAAGCATGTGTTCTCGCCATCTGTGAGAGAATAGAAGAATCCAAATCAGCATTTGAGATACAAGAATCGCACGATAGAATAGAAATAAAATGGAGTTGTTTCCTATCTCAATAGCTTCTGAGAGATAAGTACAAACGTCTCCGTACCGATCCTTCAGACTCTACTAAGATTTTTCGTGGATTGTGAGACCTAAGTAAACCTAGTGCTCTGATACCAACTTGTCACGACCCAAATTCCCAACCTTAGGGATTGTGATGGCGCCTAACACCACACTTGCTAGGCAAGCCAATGTTAGAAGTCGATTACTAATTTCCTTAATTAATTACTTAGGCATAAATAAATGAATTCAAAATGAACTTAACTAAAATAATGCCCAGCAACATTAAAATAAAATAATAATAATAATAACCAACTAAATGAAATGAACCACAAACTAATTATATAAATAACTCTAAGACTACCCCAGGGTCTTGTGTCACAATTCACGAACTACTAAAGAATACTACAAATAATGGCTGAAACAAATAGTGTAATTGTTCTGAATAATATAAAAACAATGTATGTAAAAATAGGAGAAGACTCTCGGAATCTGCGAATGCCGGCAGATGTACCTCGTGTCTCCAAATGAATGAATATCCTCTCTAAATATCTCTACTGATGGTCAGTACCTGGATCTGCACAAAAGAGTGCAGAGTGTAGTATCAGTACAATCGACCCCATGTACTGAGTAAGTGCCGAGCCTAACCTCGGCGAAGTAGTGACGAGGCTAAGTCGGGCTTCAACAATATAATATTTAACAACAATAAATAATGAGCAAGAAAGAAATCTAAATAGATAGATAATTAAGTGTTGCAACCAAGTACAATAAAATAACTCAGCTGTAACCAATTCTCAAATATCTCTTCAGAGTTCCAAACTTTAACTTTAAATAAAAATAGTACTAAAATATTTAAAGAGTAGTAATACACATTTTTGCTTTTCAAAACGTTGATTCTCTTTTTCTTGAAATATCAGTAAAATATAAATGTAAATATCCTCCCTTATCACTCCTTGTTGCGGCATGCAACCCTCTCCCACCTCTCCTCCCTTATTGCTCCTCCCTAAAATATCTCCCTTATTACTCTTGTTGCGGCGTGCAACCCGCTCCTGCCTATCCTCCCTTATCACTCCTTGTTGCGGCGTGCAACCCGCTCCCATCAGACATATCATATCAGTTTATTCAAAAAAAATCACAAATCAGGCCAAGCCTTTCACAATACTTTTATTTCAACAATTATAAATAATAAATTGCATTTTTCTCATGACTTCATCAATAACATCTCAACCATGAAACCAACCAGAATATCAAAATATATACACATTTATTCCATAAAAACAATATCAAACCTCTCAGACCTATTTATATCACGAGGGAACCAACTCAAACAACCAATACTCTTTCCAAACAGTCACAACAATAACTAACAACAATTCAACAAGGCCAAATAGTCATAGAAACAATAATGAACATGTAACAGTTAAGGCAATGATCAAATAAGTGGAGAACGGGAAAAGGGATCATATTTTAGCAAACACTTTGGTTGGTGCATAGATACTCGTCAACACACCTATACACCACGCCCATGCAATTCACATAAAAAACAAGTGGGGGGGGGGGGGGCCTATTCCCCCACCATAAATNAGTGGGGGGTCCTATTCCCTCAAGCTAAAGTTAGGCCAAACACTTACCTCAATTCTGCAGGCCACTTACTGCTCAATTATTGCTTTTCCCTTTGAATTCAACTCTAACTTGCTCGAATCTAATCAAAATTAACTTAATATAATTAACTAATGCTAAAGGAAAAACTTTATTGAAAAATATAATTTTTCATAAGTTTTCTCAAAAAAAGTGAAAACCCGACCCCGGGCCCGTTTGGTCTAAACTCGGGGTTCGGACCAAATTACGTTTACCCATTCACCCACGAACCCAAATATGCTATTATTTTTGAAATCCGACCTTAATTTTTTATAAAAATTCGATTTTTACAAAACTCCCTAATTTTACCCAAATCCTAGATTTTTACCATGAAAATTCTTTGTTTTTGCTTTAAAAGTGATGCAAAATAGTAAGGAATTGAAAGAACAAAGTTTAGAATTGATTACCTATGACTTGAAGATGAAGATTGTTGAAGAAAATCGTGTTTATGGCTGAAAACCTTGAAATTTTGGTGAAGAAGAAGGTCTGCCCAATTTTTTAAAGGTATTTATAATAGCTGGGTTGGGCAACTGTGCGATTACGGATAAAGAGGTGCGATCGCACAATGTAAGGGATTTTTTGTCAGTGCTATTGCATGGGGAGGGGTGCGATCGCACAGGGTATTGGATTTCCCTCACCCAAGCCAAAATTTAAAGTAGTGCTATCGCACAGCTACAGGTGCGTTTGCACAGGGTTGGGGCTGCTGGCCTATGCGATCGCAGGCTTCTGAGTGCAATCGCACAACACAAATTTTGGGGCCCCTTGCGCTTGCACTGTGCGATCGCGGATAAGTCCTTGCAATCGCAAAGGGTTCCAAACAGGCCTTCTAAATTTACTTTGTGCTATCGCGCACTTTCCTATGCGATCGCACAGAGCAATTACCTGGACACCAGAAAACTTAAAACTAGCAATTTCTTCAAGTGCAAAAACAACTCGTGGCCTACCTGAAACTCACCCGAGCACTCAGGGCTCAAAACAAATCATGATTGCAAGTCTAGAAACATCATACGGACTTGCTCGTGCGATAAAACCATGAAAATAACATGTAAATCTATGAATCAAACCTCAAAACTCATCATTTTCATCAAAAACTCTTAAAGTTCATAATTTCTCAACCAGATGTCCGAATCACGTCAAACGAACTCCGTTTTTCACCAAATTTCACAGTTAACCCCTAAATATCATAACAAAGTTGTTCCGGGCTCCGGAACCAAAATACAGACCTGATATAAATAAGTTTTAGCATTATTTCTTTTCTTTAATTCCAGCCAAACAATTTCTTTCAAAAAATAATTTCTAAGGCTTGGGACCTCGGAATTCATTTCCGGGGATACGCCTGAGTCCCATATTTTATTGCGGACTTCCCAGGATCGTCGGAACATAGATCCGGGTCAGTTTACTCAAAATGTTGACCAAAGTCAACTTTTACAAAATTTAAACTCTAAAAATCATTATTTCTCATATTTTCACATAAAAGCTTTATGGTTTCACGCCCGGACTGCGCACGCAAATTGAGGTATTTAATTTTAGTCTTTTTATGGATTTTAAGCATGGAACGGAGTCTAATTTTATAAAATGACCCCTTGGGTCATCACATGTAATTGCAGGACTAAAGCTAGATCTCAAGTACGGAGCCCGACGAGTCATCCTTTGATGCGACTCACAACTCGTCGTCAACCAAGTCACAGGGACTTACCAAATCAAGGAGCTAAGGCTACAAAGTACCAAGCAAAAATTCATAAACTGCTGCCGGAATTCGACGAATGCCAATTCGATCGAGTACCTCGAGCTCAAAACATAGAGGCAAACAGCCTCAATAAATTAGCAGCAGCAACAAAAAACATAAATGGAAAGGAGAACGTGGTCACCCTACTCCACTCGTCAATAGACCAACTTGAGGTACACTCTATAAACTTAACTTGGGACTGGCGCAACCGTATTATAACATACTTGCAGGAGGGAATACTTCCATCAGACAAAAAAGAAGCCAAAAAGCTTAGAATGCAGGCGGCCAAGTACAACATCATCGATAACGACTTGTACAAAAGGATGTTAGGCGGTCCCTTGTCAAAATGCCTAGGACCAAACCAAACAAGATGCGTCCAAGGGGAAGTACACGAAAACCATTGTGGTGCCCATACCAGTAACTGATCCCTCGTCAGATGCCTCATACGAGTAGGCTATTATTGGCCCACCATGACGAAAGAATCCGCCGACTTCGTCAAAAAATGCGAGCAATGCCAGAAATATGCTCCCATGATACACCAAGCGTGCGAGAACCTCCACTTAGTCACATCTACATGGTCGTTCATCAAATAGGGAATAGACATCATGGTACCACTTCCAACAGGACGAGGTAGGGTATGTTTCCTTTTGGTTTTACCTGGCTACTTTTTCAAATGGGTAGAAGCAGGTGCGTTCGCCCAAATACGTGAACACGAAGTCATCACATTCATATGGAGGAACATTATATGCCGCTTTGGCATCCCCAAGGAGATCAGCTGTGATAACGGACCACAACTCAACAGAAAGAAGACCGCCGAATTTTTTGAAAAATGGAACATCAAGCGAATACTCTCCACTCCATATCATCCTGCAGGCAACGGCCAAGCCGAATCTCCCAACAAACTAATATTAAAAATCATGAAGAGGAAACTCGAAGACGCTAAGGGACTAAGGCCACAACTTCTACCAGAAGTGCTATAGGCATACCGCACCATGCCAAAAATGAGCACATACGAAACGCAATACTCATTGGTCTATGGGACTTATGCAGTGATACTGGTCGAGGTTGGGGAGCCAAGCCCGAGATACTCTAAGAAGAGAGGAACAACCAACATCGAGAACAGAAAGCAAGACCTCGACGAAGTAGAGGAACGGATAGATATGGCCTATATAAGAATGATAGCCCAAAAACAAGCTGAACAGTATTACAACAAAAAGGCCACAGTCAGACCACTCAAAGTTGGAGACTACGTACTCAAGGCCAAAACACAGGCAAGCAAAGACCCAAGAGAAGGCATACTAGGAAGCAACTGGGACGGACCGTACAAAATCACAGCAACAACAAACAAAGGATCATTCCAACTAGAAACAATGGAGGGAAAGCAACTACCAAACAATTGGAACGTCGCCCACCTCAAATACTTCAACTTATGAAAGCGGACATCCTCCAAGTCGTACTCTTTTTCCCTCACTCGAGTTTTATCCCTATTGGGTTTTACTGGGGAGGTTTACAACGAGGCATGAAGGGGACGTTTTGAAGTTCAAGTATGTGATTCATTGCTCCACCTCTCGGCTACTACTCTAGGAAGAGCGATGAAGGGACTAGGTAGACTAGAACTTCTAAAATGTATTATATTGAACAAACATGTAATATTCTTCAATGAAATGAATAAACAAAGTAGTATGCAACATTTTCCGCAAAATTCCAGATTGTCCTATATTTACACTTTACATTCGACCTCGCTCGAATTACTTTACATTCGACCTCTCTCGAATCACTATACATTCGACATCGTTCGAATCACTTTACATTCGACCTCGCTCGGATCACTTTACATTCGACCTCGCTCGAATTACTTTACATTCTACCTCGTACGAATCACTTTACATTCGACCTCGTACAAATCACTTTACATTCGACCTCGCTCAAATCACTTTACATTCGACCTCGCTCGAATCACTTTAAATTCGACCTCGCTTGAATCACTTTACATTCGACCTCGCACGAATCACTTTATATTCAACCTCGCTCGAATCACTTTATATTCGACTTCGCTTGAATCACTTTACATCCAACCTCGCTCGAATTGATTTGCATTCGACATCAAGTCAGTCTATGCTCAGCGTTCCTGA
The DNA here is from genome assembly GCA_005239495.1 of Nicotiana undulata. Classification (NCBI taxonomy): domain Eukaryota; kingdom Viridiplantae; phylum Streptophyta; class Magnoliopsida; order Solanales; family Solanaceae; genus Nicotiana; species Nicotiana undulata. The sequence continues at coordinate 41,847 of ML261977.1, forward strand.
AAGCAACATCACACACAAAAAAAAAGAGCAACAAGAGAGCGTGAATCCAAAAACATATAGCAAAAAGGTAACAGTTCCATTTCAACGGATTGAACTACATTACTTGTTTTCTACAAAGAGCTCGAGTACGCCCTCACAAAAATAGCAAAACAACCAAAAATTAAGTACAAAGGCTTTATGTTGCATCATCCCGCCAGCATACTCTTCGTCATACCAAGGATCAAAGGTAAGCCCATCCACGGTGTCATCATCATCATCCCCGTCGGGCATACCAGGCTCATAACCACAAGTTTCACGAGCTGCTCGTGCCTTAACACGAACTTCTGCAAGCTCTTCCTTGAAAACCTTCCCGGCAACGCTCAAAGACTTGTACACATCGAATTCGGCCTCATCATGAACCCACATCTCGTACAACTCACGTGACACGTTTGGATTGGCAGAAGTCTGAGAAGTAGATGGTTGGGCCAGCTGCTCCTTCTCGGCCTTCAAGACGACGATCTGCTCATTCAAAGTGGATAACTCCCCTTCAAAACTCCCAACCTGCTCCTCCAACCTCGCCACCTTGAGTGCCGACATTTACGCCTCACTACTCGCTATGTCCTACAAACGCGCACGGTACCCGCCAAAATTTCTATCTCCGCCACTGCGGCCATCCTGATCCTATCAGCTATATTCAGCTTTGCGATCTTAACTCTCAATTCATCCCTCAAGTCGGCGACCCTGGCCTCGTTGTGTTCGACCTCGACCTTCAAGGACGACACTTAAGCCTTGAGATCTGCATTCTTTGTCATTACCCCTTTAAGATCGTCTTCCTTAGACCATAGCGTCTCCTCCAACACGCTTCATCAGCCAATGGCTCTCATGATCTCCTCGTCCTTCTCCTTCAGCTCCTCGTCTTTCCTTCGGATTTCATCGCGCAACCCTCAGAATTGGCCATCCTCACCGACACTCCTGACCATCTTCCGATACTTATTCTGGTACCCTCTATACTTAGACTCCATTCTCCTATATAGAGAAACACTATCCCCCTCCCGTCGGTCGCGCTCAATCTCCAAGATGAGAGTCTGATGAGTAAAAAAAAAAAAAGACAAGTCATACAGAGTAAAATAATACCACGAAACACACAAAACCTCAAGAGAAAAGAATTGAGAACTCACCCAAAACGCCATGTTTGATATGCCTAGAGAGAGGTTTGTATCATTCAGTGTATGCAACGTCCTGTTTTTTGCCTCCGCACACAAGGGGCGAAAGACGGCGCCACGCGCTTTGAATCAACCAAAAGGTTGTAATGAACTGTGTCGATTAGGACCTTCTGTCCTTATCTCCACACGAGTAGTCCTCTCAGTGAAAGCCTGCACCTCATCGGGTTGGATGTCAAAACCGGAGTCGACGTCCCCTGGGGGACCTCACCTCGTACGACCGCCAACGAGGAGCCACCTACAGCCCGCACGATCACTTCGCCACTATGAACCTCCTCGATCCTAGAAGGTCATTCCCCAATAATGACACTCGTCGTGGTAGCCTCCTCCACGGCTGGAAACGACTCCGGCCTCGCCTCTAGAGCCATGACTCTCTCCGACTCTTCAACATCAATGACCTTTCTTATTTCTATCCTCCACCTCTTCCTTGGCGATGACTCCTTGCCATGAGATGACTCTTCAGCAAGAAGAAAAACCTACTAAGAAGAAACCTCACCTGGGAAGGAAATGGCTAGAGAAGCGCGCTCCCTTACCGGTGAAACTTGAGCCTGACCTCGTACAGATTTGACCAGAGAAACCTCCATCACCGCCGAGGTTACCTTCTGGCGAAAGTCAAGAGCGGGAGCCTTTGTCTTTTTCGAAACTCGCCGACCTAATACCAAACAAAAGTCGAGTCAAATAATGATAGAAAGTGAGGCTACGCCAAAAAGTAAGAACGCTTACGAGACGAGGTCCTGGGTTTGAAGCGCTTGTGAAAAGACGCCCAAGGGCGGATCCCCACTGTTGATACCCAATTTTTCCTCAAAACTATTTTTAAAATTGCATATAAGCTCTCAAAATTACTCTTTGCAATAATGAGTATTCTTCATATTTTTATTTAAATTATCTCCCTGTTTATTTAATATTTCATATCTAAATAATTCATAAATTATACTCTAAATAAGTTCAAAAATACTTCCTAGCTCAACATGTTATTTATAATCATTTTCTATCTATTAAAATCTAATTATTTCACGAATTAGTCAATTGGGTCTTATTTAATCTTAATTACAACAATTTTGCAATTATGGCTCAATTAGACATTTTGTATTATTTTTGGAACTTATGCATTTCTTAAACTTAATATGGGTTAATTAATGTAATTTTACTTATTTAAACTTAATTTCATCTTTTCATAATTATTAGATATTTTAAATAATTAATTATCTATTTTATTGGGTATTTAACATCTAGCCCTGTTTTATTTAAATGTTAGCCATATTTCAGACCCAATTAACCCCAACCTACCAGACCTTAAATGATCCAGCCCAATTCATTTCTTTACCCGGCCCAACCCCCACTCAATCTGAGCCGTTGATCAAATGAGATCAACAACCCAGATATTTTCTTACCATAATTAACCTCTCAACTACCCCCCCCCCCCCNTCTTCTTGTCTCTTTCTCTCCTCCTTCTCTCTAGAACCTTCTGCGTCTTCTCCTTCTCTGATGGTCCTCATCCTGTCTTCGGCCACCTCCAGTCTCTCCCCTTTCGACCACCAGCCGCCTTGACGACTCTTTGCTCCGACTTACTTTGTCTCTAAGACCTCCATGGGTCTTTACCATACCCAACAGCTACTGGGGCTCTGTCTGGGTTGATTCCAGCCTTTCTCCGGTGGGGTTTTGACACTGTCATGCCTTCCTCACCACTATCCATGAGTTTTCACGGCAGGTTATCCTATTTTTGCTTTGGTTCTTATGAAACCCTAGCTCCGACCTAAACCTTTTTAAATCTCTGTTATTTTAGCTTATTCTCTCATGTTTTTATGCTATTCTCAACTCGATCTTTAAGTTTCATCAACTTTAAAATGCTTTTGAGTATTTTTTAGTTAGGGTTTTTCGCTAAGCATTTCCTATACTGGTTCAAACTATTTTCACTTGTATGTTTGAGTTTTTCCCTTTGCATACTTACTTATTCCATGCTCCTACTATTGTTAACTTATTTTATGGTGAGAACCCTAATTTTCTTAGACTTCTATGTTCGTATCTTCATGCTGGTTTGACTATTTGACTCTTGCTGAGTTTTCTATGACTATCATGCTACGAACCAACCATATTTAAGGCTTTTTACCTACTTGCTTCATATGTGTGTTTATCTCTAGCCTCTTACTGTCGATGTTGCCAGGCCTGCATGTTGCTACTACTGTTTGTCTCTCTATTTATATGTTGAAGAAAGGCTCAATAATTCCCTTCTAATCGATGCTGATTTCCCTGTTTTGATGAGCATTATATGATTGTTTAGATTGATTGACTTCCATGAGTCTCTCCTTGATTGGAATCTCTGAATTTGGCCGTAATTGTTTACTCTATTGCCTAGTCCTTCCCTTAGTTCAATTCTCGACTGATTTCTTTTACCTTGCCTATGTGTGTTACTATTTGAAGTTCAATCCCTTAATTTAAGGGAATGATTTGTCTTGATTATTTGGTTAACTGATTCTGAGATTCCTTGTTCTTTAACAAGCCTGGATTATTTCCTTGCTTAAGTCTAGTACTGATTTTTCTCTTACCATATATGTCCATATTGTTTTACCATTCTTTGAGTTCGAATCCCCTGATTTAAGGGGTCCGTGTATTTTTTTATACTTATTGAATTCTGTCCTCTTTTATTACCATTGTATTTTACTATCTATTCTTAACTATAAATACCCTATGTTTTTCAATAAAAACACACAGCAATCAATATTATTCTAAGCTCTCTTGTGCTTTTTCTCTTTTCTTTACTTTGCTATTGTCTACTATTGGCCGGCTCTAAGCCAAGGCCAATATTGTGTGTTCAACTTGCTCTTGCATTCTGCTGTGCCCTCTCTTATCAGTGGTATGTTCTAATTAATTTCTAAGTCCCAAACCAATGTGTTTACTGCTATCTCAGTTCATTATACTCTTAATTGTCTTCTACTTATGCTCCTACTATGCAACATGTAACTGGTTCCTGTTTGCCTATCAATACTTGCCATGTTCATCTCTTTGGGATTTCTATGTTTATGTTTGAATCAATACTTGTCATGGGCCTTGCCTATCCTTATATGCATCTATTAGCCATTTCCCTTTCCTGTCCAGTATTATGTATCCCCTTATCCCCTTGAACCCTTTTATATATTAGTACTTACCCTTTTTATGATTTTCATGCTTGCATGACTGTTACTTGCTCTTAATCTCACTTGTCATGACTATATTCTGTTACTATCTATTATCATGTCTGAACTTGGCACTTTCTTGGTCCCCTGAACCTCTTTGATTTGTGTAACTATGCTTAAATGAGTTTCTTAAGTCTATGTATCTCTTTGTTATTATGTGATCTACTTGTCCCCCTTACCCCATTGTCCTTGTGTGCAACTCTATACTGTTGACTTTTGATCAGTACTTCTGTTTGTCCTTTTTAGCTAATCTTTCAAAACAACTCTCCAGTTTTTGTAAACTCTTTTCTTTCAACTACAAAATTTTCTCTCCTAGCACTTCACACTACTCTTAGAAATTAAGTACTACCCCCTTCGTGTGAGCACTGCCTTATGTGCCTCTAAGTACTCATTGAACACTGACACATAAGGCTGGTAATTCCACACTGCACTTGTCCAACTTTTGGCAATTTGTTTGGTTGTTGGTATTGGCCAGGGACCCAATGAGGGCCCTTGGGAGCTTTGCCGCACCAAAGGAGGAGAATTAACAAGAAATTCAAAAATTTAGCATCCTTGAAGGTTTTCGGAAATTCGACCCCAGGCCCACACGTTCGGATTTCGAAAATTCTTGAAGGAACCCATTACCCGAAGTCTAAGAATCATAATTATGCAAGTTCTTTCTAGAATTCATGGAAACAATGAGTAATTCATAATTTTCCCAAAATCCCTAAATATCTATCAATTTCTATGAATTTTTAGGATAATTAGAAGAGAATTTCATAAGGAATTGATATTAGAATCATGAAAACTAAGGAATTAACTTACCTTGATGATAATGGTGGAAAACCCTCTTGAAATGCTCTCTAAAACCTTGGGGAAGAAGATGGGAGTGAAGAATTTTGGCTAAGTCCCGCTTTTAAAACAGACTGCCCAGTTGCAGCTTCTATGCGATTGCGACCTGAGGCCTGCGATCGCGAAGGCCAACTGTCTAGACCTCTGCGATCGCGAAGACCAACTCCCCTGACCTCTGCGATCACGGCAGAGGTCCTGCGATCGCGAAGAACAAAGTTACCCGCCCCAGCTGTGACTCAGTGCGATCGCAAGGGGAAGGCTGTGGTCGAAGAGAACAACCAGTAGCCCAGCAAAATCCTTCTCTGCGATCGCAACCCTCCTCCTGCGATCGCAAAGAAGGAAACCAAATAGAAAAATTTTGGTTTTTCTAACTTAGCTCCCGGGGGTCTAAAACACACCCGAGCCCCTCGGGACCCTATCCAAAAGCACCGGCAAGTCTGTATTCATGATACGGACTCGCTCAAACTTCCGGAACATGAAAAACAATGACGAAACTCAAAATTCAACCCCAAAACCAAATAGAATCAACTTAAGAACTTAAGGATTCTAGAATTCACTTCATTGCGCCGAATAGGCCTATACTACTCGGAATGACTTCAAATTTTGCAGACAAGTCATAAATGACTATACAGAACTATTCCCGGTTCCGGAATTCTGTTCGGACCTCGATAGCATAAAATAACATCCCAACCCAAATTTCAAACATAAGGAAATCCTGATTTCAATTTTGGGCGCCGAAATGCTTCCGGGTCATCGAAAAACCTAGTCGAACATATGCCCAAGTCCGAAATCATCATACAGAGCTACTGGAGCTGTCAGAACTCGATTCCGAGTTCATTTGCTTAAAATGTTGACCGAAGTCAAACTTGGCCAAATAGGCCAACCTTAAGGAACCAAGTGTTCCTAAACCACTCAAATCATTCCCAAATCCCGAACCACCTGCTCCCGCAAGTCATAAAGCACGAATAGACGCTAAGGAAGGTTTCATATAAGGGAACAAGATACTAATACGCAAAACGACCGGCTGGGTCGTTACATTCTCCCCCTCTTAAACAAACGTTCGTCCTCGAACGGGTATAGAATCGTACCTAGAGTTCTGAATAGCTGTGGATATCTGCTCCGCATGTCCTTCTCGGACTCCCATGTCGCCTCCTCAACTGGTTGGACCCTCCACTATACCTTAACCGCAGAAACTTCCTTGGACCTCAACTGGCAGTCCTGCCTATCAATAATAGCAATTAGCTCCTCCTTGTAGCCCAACTTCTCATCTAACTGAATAGTGTTGTAATCAACCACGTGCGAGAAGTCGGCGTGATACCTCCGAAGCATGGATACATGAAATACTGGATGAACTCCTGACAAGGCTGGAGGTAAAGCAAGCTCATAAGCAACGTCTCCGACCCGCTTCAACACCTCGAAAGGACCTATAAACCTGGGGCTCAACTTGCCCTTCTTCCCAAACCTCATGATGCCCTTCATCGGCGAAACCTTCAACATAACCTTATCCCCCTCCATGAATGCCACATCACGTGCCCGCTGATTTGCGTACCTCTTCTGCCTAGACTGTGCTGTGCGGAGCCTCTCCTGAATAATCTTCACCTTCTCTAAAGCATCTCTCACCAGATCTGTGCCGTATAACTTGGCCTCACCAGGCTCAAACCACCCAAACGGAGAACGACATCGTCGACCATATAAAGCCTCGAATGGACCCATCTCTATGATGGACTGATAACTATTATTATATGCAAACTCCGCCAAAGGCAAGAACTGGTCCCACTGACCCCCGAAATCAATCACATAAGCCCTGAGCATATCCTCAAAAATCTGAACTGTACACTCTGGCTGGCCATCAGCCTGAGGGTGAAATGCTAAACACAGGTCTATCTGAGTACCCATCTCGCTGTGCAAAGCTCTCCAGAAGTGCGAAGTGAACTGAGGACCTCGATCCAAAATGATAGACACCGGTACACCATGCAACCAGACTATCTCTCGAAGGTAAATTTGAGCCAGCCTCTCTGTATTATAAGTAGTAGCCACGGGAATGAAATGCGCTGATTTGGTCAATCTAGCCACAATGACCCAAACCGCGTCAACCTTCTGCAAAGTCCGAGGCAACCCAACCATGAAGTCCATGGTGATGCGCTCCCATTTCCACTCAAGAATGGGCATCTGCTGGAACAAGCCTCCTGGCCTCTGATGCTCGTACTTAACCTGCTGACAATTTAGACACCTGGCCACATACTGAACAGTATCCTTCTTCATTCGCCTCTACCAGAAATGCTGCTTCAAATCATGATACATCTTTGTCGCTCCTAGATGAACTGAATACCGAGAACTGTGAGCCTCTGCTAGAATCTTCTCCCTCAGGCCATCAACATCAGGAACACACAATCGGCCCTGGAGTCTCAGAACACCATCATCGCCTAAGGTAACCTCCTTGGACCTGCCCTGGACCACCGTATCCCGAAGCTCTACCAAACGTGGATCATCAAACTGTCGAGCCTTAATCTCTCCCAATAATGAAGACTGAGCAACCACATGAGCCAAAACTCGACGAGGCTCTGAAAGGTCCAATCTCACCAGGCGATTGGCCAAGGATTGAATGTCCAAGGCTAAAGGTCTCTCCTCCGCTACAATGTAGGCCAAACTACCCATACGCGCCGCTCGCCTTCTCAAAGCATATGCTACTACATTCGCCTTGCCTGGGTGATACAGAATAGTGAGATCATAGTCCTTTAACAACTCAAGCCATCTCCGCTGCCTCAAATTAAGGTCCCTCTGTTTAAGCAAGTACTGCAGGCTGCGGTGGTCAGTATAAACCTCACATGATACACCATACAAATAATGCCGCCATATCTTCAAAGCATGAACTATCGCCGCCAACTCCAAGTCATGCACATGGTAATTATTTTCATTAACCTTCAGCTGGCGTGAAGCATAAGCAATAACCCTGCCATCCTGCATCAACACACATCCCAATCCTACGCGTGAGGCATCACAATATACAGTATACACCCCTGACTTAGAAGGCAATGAAAGAACTGGTGCTGACGTCAATGCTGACTTGAGCTTCTGAAAGCTCACCTCACAATCATCGCACCATCGAAACGTGGCATTTTTCTGAGTCAATCTAGTCAATGGAGCGGCAATAGAAGAGAATCCCTCCACGAATCGACGGCAATAACCTGCTAAACCCAGAAAACTCCTGATCTTTGAAGCTGAAGTGGGACGTGGCCAACTCTGAACTGCCTCAATCTTCTGCGGATCAACCTTGATACCCTCTCCGGACACCACGTGCCCCAAAAATGCCACAGACTCCAACCAGAACTTGCACTTGGAGAATTTAGCATATAGCCTCTGTTCTCGCAAGGTCTGAAGCACAACTCTCAAATGCTGCTCGTGCTCAACCAAGCTCCGTGAGTAGATCAATATATCATCAATGAAAACAATAACGAAAGAGTCGATATACGGCCTGAATACCCTATTCATCAAGTCCATAAATGCTGCTGGGGCATTAGTCAAGCCAAAGGATATCACTAGAAACTCATAATGGCCATATCTGGTGTGAAAAGCAGTCTTCGGAACATCAGAAGCCCGAATCTTCAACTGGTGATAACCCGATCTCAGATCTATCTTAGAAAACACGCGAGCCCCCTGCAACTGGTCGAACAAATCATCAATGCGCAGTAGGGGATACTTGTTCTTGATGGTCACTTTATCCAGCTGGCGGTAATCAATGCACATCCGCACGGACTCATCCTTCTTCTTTACAAATAAGACTGGAGCACCCCACGACGACACACTCGGCCTGATAAACCCCTTGGCCAACAACTCCTCAAGTTGATCCTTCAACTCTTTTAGCTCCTTAGGTGTCATACGATACGGGGTAATAGAAATAGGCTGAGTATCTGGAGCCAAATCAATGTAGAAATCTATATCTCGATCTGGAGGCATGCCTGGAAGGCCTGAAGGAAACACATCCGGAAACTCTCGAACAACAAGCAATGAATCGATGGTAGGAGACTCGGCGGTGGTGTCCCGCACATAAGCAAAGTAGGCTAAACACCCCTTCTCGACCATATGTCGAGCTTTCATGAAGGAAATGACCCGGCTGAAGGCACTAACTGAAGAACCCCTCCACTCTATCCTCGGCGACTCAGGCATGACTAATGTAACTGTTTTGGCATGGAAGTCCAATACATCATGATAAGGAGATAGCCAATCCATGCCCAAAATAACCTCGAAATCAACCATATCAAGCAATAACAGGTCGGCTCTGGTCTCAAGCCCACAGAAAGCAATCACACAAGATCGGTAGACCCGGTCTACCATTACGAAGTCGTCTACAGGAGTGGACACATACAAGGGAGAACCCAAAGACTCACGAGGAACATCCAGGAAATGAGCAAATAATGCTGAAACATATGAATAGGTGGATCCTGAATCGAATAGCACTGAAGCCTCTCTACCACAGACTGAGATGATACCTATAATCACAACGTCTGAGGCCACTGCGTTTGATCTGGACGGAACTGAAGCACCCGATGACTGAGCTCCCCCAGAACGAGCTTGAGCTGACTGACCTCCTCCTTACTGGCCTCCCCTTCGGCCGCTGCCAACCTGATCCCCACCCCTAGGTGGTCATGTTGCATGTGCTGAAATCATAGGTTGGTGACTCTGCTGCACGGCCTTGCCCCGATACCTGGGACACTTCCTGATCATGTGGCCCAGCTCCCTACACTCGAAACAACCTCTAGGCGGCGTAGCCTGCTGTACTGTAGAAGAAGAAGAAGAAGAAGAACCCTGAATAGCCGAAGGGCGGTAAGAATCATCTGGCATGACACTGAAATAGGAACCAGAGGATCTCTGACGGCTGGAGTAACCGCTGGGTGCACTCTGGATAGCTGGAGGATGATAAGAGAGCTCTGGCATGGCCTAAATTGAGTCCTGGCTGGAATAACCCTAGGAGGTAGTGGAGTTGCTGAATAGGAATGCCTGCTGAACTGACTACCTCCGAACTGACCCCTTCCTCTGGCTGGAGCACCCTTGATGTCACGTGCAAACCTGACCCTCTTGTCCTGTTGACCCTGCTCCCTACTCCTCACACAGTAACCCTCAATCCGGCGAGCTATCTCGACTACAAGCTGGTAGGGGGTACACATCTCAACCTCTCTGTCCATAGAGGTCCTGATGCCTGGATGTAAGCCTGCCACGAACCGTCAGACTCTCTCTGCATCAGTGGGCAATATCATGAGAGCATTGCGAGATAGCTCTGAAAACCTTGCCTCATAATTCGTCACAGACATCTGTCCCTGCTCTAACCTCTAAAACAGGCCCCGAAGCTCCTCCCTCTCAGACGACGGAATGTACCTATCCAAGAATAGCTGAGTGAACTGACCCCAAGTGACAGGAGGAGAATCCGCTGGCCTACTAAGAACATATGACTGCCACTAACGGCGAGCTCTACCCTCAAGCTGAAATGTGGTGAAGTCTGCCCCATGTGACTCTAATATCCTCATGTTGTGCAGTCCGTCCCTGCACCGGTCAATAAAATCCTGCGCATCCTCACCCCGCTCAACCCCGAAGGTCGGTGGGCGAAGTCAGGTCCATCTATCAAGCATATTCTGCTGGTCCCCCTCTGCATTTGGCCTGGGCTCTGGTACTGCCACCCCATGTTCAACCCCAATTATGGGTGGTGTATCTAGAGTACGATGTGCTGCCGCTGGCGGTCCCGTAGCCCGAGTGGTAAGGGTCTGTACTCCCCCTCCTACCTCAGAAGTAACAGGATCTGATGGAAGTATACCCGCCTGCGACATGGTATCCATAAATCTCAACATACGGCCCATGACCTTCTGGAAGCCCGGCGCCGTCATAAAATCAGCTGGTGCTGGAGCTACTGGAGGCAGCGCATCCTGCTCCTCAATTTACGGATCCTCAATCGGTGCAACTGGTACAGCTCTGGGACGCCCTCTCTCCCTACCACGAACAGGAGCCCTACCACGGCCTCGAGCGGCGGGGGAGACAGCCTCCCCTGGATCAGAAACATGTGAAGCACGCGTCCTCACCATCTGTGAGAGAGTAGATGATCAAATTTGAGTACATCATCGGCTGCCCGATAGGATATGAATCAATAAAAAGTTCCCTATCACCCTATAGCCTCCTGAACATAAGTACAGACGTCTCCGTACCGATCCGCAAGACTCTACTGGTCGCGATGGCGCCCAACAACGAGGTTAGGCTAGCCAATATAGAAACACTAAGTGTTAGTATTCCCAACTACGCAAATTTCATCTTTTAATCAATTTTAAATAGATATAAACATAATAATGGCGGGTGATGTGAAATAAAACTACAAGTGCGAAAAATCAACCAATAGGCATGTGGCATAACATATGTACAGCCAACAACCCAAAATATACACTACGAGTGTGCCAGGAACTAGTGTCACGAGTGTCACGGGCCACTACTGAATATACAATGAGTAAAATATATACAGAGTCTCAGTCTGAATGAAATAGACAGAGAATATGACAAAAGAAAACTCCAGGGTTCTTCCAGGAAGTCGTTAAGAGGAGCAGCTCACCGTGAAGTATAGTCAGTCAGTCAATACCTAGCCCCGACCTGATAATCGGGACTACCAGCCTCCGGACCTGTACAGTCAAGTACAGAAGAAAAGAAAGTGCAGCATGAGTACATATATAAATATGTACCCAGTGAGTATCCCGTCTAATCTCGAAGAAGTAGTGACGAGAGGTCGACTCGATACTCACTAAGGTCCAACAGTAATAATGTAAAGCAGGATGTAAGGAAAACAGTAGACATGTAAACAATGCACCCCAATTGTAAAGAGAATACAGAGTTTCCAAATAAATATCGAAAGCAGTATCAACTTCCCTGTCTCTTTTCCCATCCACCTGTCACGTCATAAATCAGGAATTTAGCACCAAACAGGCATGCGCACATAAGTGTAAAGCATCCGGCTAGAGTCAGGAGGAAGAATAGCTATGCACTGTCGGAGATCGACCGGCCCGTACCATGAGTGCATGCTTACCAAGAGTCCAACTACGCACTGTCAGGGATCAACCGGCCCGTACCGTAAGAGCGTCTATCAATGTAATCACACTGTATCATAATGTAACTTTGTCCATGCACTGCCGGGGATCGACCGGCCCGTACCATAAGTGCATTCTCAAATAAATCCATGTGCAATGCAGAGGATCGACCAGCCCATACCGTAAGTGCACTATAAATCCGTCGTGGCGCACGACCCGCTCCTGTAAGAGTGAAGGAAACCATATGCCGCTCGCGAAATGTAAATTACGAGGCGGCTATCATGCACACACAAATGTAAAGTTTAATTCATCACAATCCTTCCCAAGTATTAAGTAAATGAAAGCTCAGGGAGACAGTAGTATTTCAAGCATGAATTTAAGCATATACTTCAATTTAAGGCAAAGTACATGTCATGTTGTGGTCCTACACAACCCGAACATAACAATAGTAGTCGCTACGTATGGACTCTCGTCACAAGGTATGCACGAAGCCCCCAAAAACAAACATACAACACATATAACACCTATGGGGACAATTTCCCTCTTACAAGGTTAGAAAGGAGACTCACCTCGTGACGATATCACCCCTCAGATCAAGGATGCGCCTGAATCTCCGAAATCTACTCTCGACGGCTCACAACTAGCCAAACATGGTATAATTGAATCAATTTCAGTCCAATGGAGGATAATTAACAAGAAATTCCAAAATTTAGCATTCTTGAAGGTTTTCGGAAATTCGACCCCGGGCCCACACGTTCGGATTTCGAAAATTCTTGAAGGAACCCATTACCCGAAGTCTAAGAATCATAATTATGCAAGTTCTTGCTATAATTCATGGAAACAATGAGTAATTCATAATTTTCCCAAAATCCCTAAATATCTATCAATTTCTATGAATTTTTAAGATAATTAGAAGAGAATTTCATAAGGAATTGATATTAGAATCATGAAAACTAAGAAATTAACTTACCTTGATGATAATGGTGGAAAACCCTCTTGAAATGCTCTCTAAAACATTGGGGAAGAAGATGAGAATGAAGAATTTTGGCCAAGTCCTGCTTTTAAAAGAGACTACCCAGTTGCAGCTTCTATGCGATCGTGACCTGAGGCCTGCGATCGTGACCTGAGGCCTGCGATCGCGAAGGCCAACTGGCTAGACCTCTGCGATCACGGCAAGGGTCCTGCAATCGCGAAGACCAACTCCCCTGACCTCTGCGATCGCGGCAGAGGTCCTGCGATCGCGAAGAACAAAGTTACCCGGCCCAGCTGTGACTCAGTGCGATCGCGAAGCTTTGGAACCCAGACCTATGCGATCGTAAGGGGAGGCCTGCGGTAGCAGAGAAAAACCAGCAGCCCAGCAAAATCCTTCTCCGCGATCGCAACCCTCCTCCTGCGATCGCAGAGAAGGAAACCAAATAGAAAAATTCTTGGTTTTTCTAACTTAGCTCCCAAGGGTCTAAAACACACCCGAGCCCCTCGGGACCCCGTCCAAAAGCACCGAAAAGTCTGTATTCATGATACGCACTCACTCAAACTTCTGAAACATGAAAAACAACGACGAAACTCAAAATGCAACCCCAAAACCAAATTTAATCAACTTAAGAACTTAAGGATTCTAGAATTCACTTCATTGCGCCGAATGGGCCTATACTACTAGGAATGACTTCAAATTTTGCAGACAAGTAATAAATGACTATACGGAACTATTCCTGGTCCTGGAATTCTATTCGGACCTCGATAGCATAAAATCACGTCCCAACCCAAATTTCAATCATAAGGAAATCCTGATTTCCATTTTGGGCGCCGAACATACGCCCAAGTCCGAAATCATCATACAGAGCTATTGGAGCCATCAGAACTCGATTTCGAGGTCGTTTGCTCAAAATGTTGACCGAAGTCAAACTTGACCAAATAGGCCAACATTAAGGAACCAAGTGTTCCTAAACCACTCAAATCATTCCCAAATACCGAACCACCCACTCCCGCAAGTTATAAAGCACGAATAGCCGCTAAGGAAGGGTTCATCTAAGGGAACGGGATCCTAATACGCAAAATGACTGGCTGGGTCGTTACATGGATCTTGAGGGGTGCCTAACACCTCCCCTTGGGATAACTTAAAGCCCTTACCCAATATCTGGTAATGCAAACTAGTTCATGAGTTATTTACTCTAGGTGTCCTAAAGCACCATAAAAATTGTTAGGTGGTGACTCTTACTTAAACCTTTCCTTTAAGGAGTTGTTCACAATGTCATAAATCTGATCTCTCCGTACCTAACCCATGCGAGGAAAAAGGGGGTGCGACAGCATGGCGACTCTGCTGGGGATATTCCCTAGGCTTATACCATTACGATTTGCTTTGTGAATTTGGACCTTTAATTTTCATTTAAATGCTTACACCTTTTCCTATTCCCCATTATATGCCGTTAATGTTTAATTTTCGCAAGTATTTATTTCACCTGAACGAAACTGACATATCTTCATGTTTTCTCTGTAACTCTTCTCCATTATAGTTGTTGTAATTCCTTTCTTTACTGCTTTCCTCAACGTGAAAATACATGCCTATTTGTTTAAATTATGTTTATTGCATATCATGCTCCGCATTCATATTCCACTCGTGCCAAACAAAATCCTATAGCAACGCTTACAATGAGTGGTTGCGCTATTCCAATATTATTACCCCCTAAATTTTGAAAGGCGTATTTGCGGTAAAACTAGTCGATCAGTGGTGCAGTCGACGATTCCGTGCCTTCCCCCTTGAGTTGTCCGCTCAAGGGTACCGGTCTAAAACCCCATAGAAACCTTACTCTATTGTAATGTTGCATGCATCATGGTCAAACCTAGTCAGGCTCAGTGTGTTTTCCGCACCATAGCCTTTAAGATAGCCTTGTCCAAAGTCCATTGGGTTCCCGTGGAACCCAAACAGAAGCCTTCACGTTTTGTGCATTTTTTTTGGGAACTAAATGCTCTTTGCTGATTATTGATGTTAAATAGTCGAGTCCGGTGGGGGTAAGGGTCTAACCCTTCTTGTTTCGTATAAATGAGGCACGAAATCCCCAGATTCAGCATGGTCGCCAATATCCACCCCAAATTGTTAAACTGGTGGGAGGATCTTCACTCTAACGACAAAGCACTCGTCAGAAAACACTTGGGCAACCTGCCCTCTCTTTTGGATATTCAGCCTAACAAAATGATTATAGAGGATGCTACCCTATTCTGGGATTGCGATAGGTCAGTATTCCTCTTTGGAAACAATGAAATGACACCGCTGCTGGAAGAGATAGGAGGTTTGGTCGGTTTGGCTTGGGAATCTCCAGGGTAGCTGATGCCTGAGAATCGCACAGGCCGGGGTTTTCTCAAAATGTTGGGACTAAAGAAAAATCCGGACTTGGTATGTTTAAAGGATCCGTACATCCCTTTTGATTACTTGTACAAAAGGTTTGGTCGTAGCAAATCATACCGCACTTATCAGGATGAGTTCGCCCTCACTTCTCTAAGGCACATCCATCATCGCGGGTTTGCTTTCATGGTTTGTTTTCTAGGTTTAATGGTGTTCCCGACGAAGAATGAGAGGATTCACACTAGGTTGGCCATGGTCACTAAGACTTTAATGGAGGGGATCGACGGACAGGACTTCAGCATTGTGCCTATGATCATTGCAGACATATACCGAGCCTTAGAAAAGTGTCAACAGGGAGCAAAACACTTCGAAGGTTGCAACTTACTGCTTCAACTTTGACTCACTGAACACCTGCAAAGGGGTGACTACCGACAAGACATCCATCAAAGAATCTGCGATGACCATATTTCCTTCCACCACCCAAAGCGAATGAAATATATTCCAGACATGTTCGCTCAGCCGGAAAATGCCGAGGGATGGGTTGAGTTACAGGGAAATTTGACCGAGGACCAGATTCAGTGGATGTTTGAATGGTTCCCAATGGACGAATTTATCATCCGATCCCGAGATGCTTCATTTATGATATTGATTGGTCTGAGGGGAACGTGCCCTTATGTCCCTCTCCGAGTTATGAGGCAATCAGAGAGGAGGCAGGTTATACCTAGGGTTGAGAAGATGGGACATTTTCGAGCAGACTTCCAGGACGACGACAACCCTCACAAGTGCCAAGCCCAGCATTTGTGGCACTGCAAGATGGAGAAAGACACCATTGATCCAGACAGGTATCATGCCAGTTGTACTCCTTTGTATCTAAGATGGTTAGAAGAAGATATGGAGGGCCAATTCGAGCCAGGATTTGCTCAGGGTCACTGGGTCATAGATGAGAAGGTTGAAGCGCAAGTTAAATTCAACAGTCTACGCAAGAGACTCCGTCAAGTTGAAGATAATCATCACCAGATACACGAGTCCAGCAGAAAGCTTATCGAGGAATGGAAGGATATGTCCATCAGCTCCAACAAGAGGCTAGGGTACTTGGAGCGAGGTATAGTCGAGCTAGAGGAAAAGTTCATCAAGAGGATCGAGGACTGCAAAAAGGCTGAAGGAGCCGAAGGAGGATATCTAGCCAGGACCTACTTGTTGCTGGGACTTTGCGAGTTAGGAAAGCTGATCAAAGAGAGCAGGAATGCCAAATCTGGGGAAGGTTCTTCTGGGACCAAGTAGATAGGGGTGTCTTTTATTTTGTCTCCTTTGATGTAATAAGGCCATTGGTCATTAGTGACTTTTATTTTTTCGCATATTTAGAGTCGTTTTTATCATCAATAAAATGAGGCATTAAGCATTTCAAGTTCTCCAAATTAATTTGTCACTAGGCCTACCTCGGGCACAAAGAGGTTCCCCAACTTAGGATGCGTTTTACATTTTTGCATTATGTGTTTAAATTACCGCAATATGTTTTATAATCCTCACTGACTTCCTTACCTTTTGTTTTGTTTATTTATTATTCCCCTCCCCAAAAGGTTAGTTCGTGCATTCTGGCATCATCCGCCTACCGCACAAGATCAAAGGGCCCTCCTCCTACTCCTCCTCCCAGTCCTCCCAAAGGAAAAATCAAGGGTAAAACTAAGATGGCAGATGAAAGCGGCACCAGAAAAGACAACAGGGATGAACATGTTGAGATCACTGATGGTCGAGGTATTCAGGTTCTGCACGAGGGTATCTCTCCACTGGAAAAGAAACTGCTGAAGTTCCAAGAGGAACTTGACCAAGTCAAGAATTTAGCTCACTTATCACTTTCCCTCAATATTCCAGACATCCCTTTCCAAAATTCTCCAAACCCCACTTTACCACAGAACATCCCTAAACAACCAAATCACCCCAAGGACCCAGTCCCGCCAGCATAATGCAATGCCTGTCACCATAACACTCCACCTCTCCAGGGTCAGACAAAAGACCACTTCCAGGCTTACGATAATCCCATTTATGTGGAAACCATGGCTCATTCCACACCGCATACTCCTGAGTCTGACGAGAAAGATAGGATTATCAGGAATCTGGCCGAGGAACTCAAGAAATTGACCGACCGAGTTCAGGGCGTCAAGACTTAAAGGGATTGAGGGGCTGAACTATGAAGATCTTTGCATACAACCTGATGTCGAACTGCCCGAGGGGTACAAACCTCCTAAGTTCGAGATGTTTGATGGTACTGGTGATCCAAGAGTCCATCTGAAGACTTATTGCGACAAACTGGTCGGCGTGGGAAAAGATCAAAGAATACGCATGAAACTCTTCATGAGGATCTTAAAAGGAGATGCATTGTCTTGGTACATCAGCCAAGATCCAAAAAAATGGTCTAATTGGGTAAGCATGGTAGCGGACTTCATGGATAGATTCCGGTTCAACACGGAGTATGCACCAGATGTATTCTACATCCAGAACCTAAAGAAGAAACCAACAGAGACCTTTTGCGAGTATGCTACTCGTTGGAGTCAGAAGCTGTCAAGGTCAGATCGGCCTTAGAAGAGGAACAAATGAAGAAGTTCTTTGTGCGAGCTCAGGATCCTCAATACTACGAGAGACTGATGATGGTCGAGGGTCACAAGTTCTCTAACAGCATCAAGTTGGGAGAGCGAATTGCAGAGGGCATCAAAAGCGGTATGGTCACTAACTTTGAAGCTTTACAAGCTACTAATAAAGCTCTGCAATCCGGTGGTGTGTCGAGGAAAAAGGATGTAGGACCCGTGATGGTAGCACAGCAAGCCAAATCCCCTCCTAAATACCAAGTCTATCTCGTACCTTCATTCACATACCAACCAGCTCCAAGTTACCAAGCACCTTCACCTCAATACCAAGCACCCTCACCCACATATCAAGCTCCACCACCCACATATCAGCCTACTTCACCCAGATATTCCCAACCAGCTCCCATTTACAATGCCTACAATTCCCAACCTTCTCACTACCAATCACCACCTACTCGCAAAAACTTCCCAAGACCTCGCCCTAACTCCGACCGTCGCCCTCTGAAACAGTATACTGCCATAGCTGAGCCCATCGATCAGCTATATGAAAAACTCAAAGCCGCCGGTTATGTCACACCCATTCCTGTTGCCACCCCTGAGAACCTTTCTCAGTGGGTCAACCCAAATAAATATTGTGCTTACCATTCCGACATGAAGGGACACACCATAGAGGAATGTCGTTCCTTGAAAGACATGATACAAGCTCTCATAGACAACAAGATCATTATAGCCAAGGACCCTGCTCCTAATGTCGCAATAATCCGCTGCCCGACCACAAAGGTGGTTTCCATATGATTGAGGTAGATGATGATTGGGATCCCGAGGGATCAATTGGGATGATTGCAGAGGGTGATCCGAAAAGCCCGCAATTAATCTCAACCTGATTGTGGTTCAGATGCAGCCATCCGAGGATGCTGAGGTAAACATATCCATCCCACTCGAGTTTGAATCGAGACCGCCCGCCAAAGTAAAGGCCCCAGTGCCGATCGAAGTTGAGTTTGTACGGCCTCTCGAAGTTGCAGTCAGGACACCTATAACATATACTCCGGTGGGAATAAGAATGACCACACCTATTCCAGTGGCAATGTCTACAACGCCACCCTTTCTACTCAAACGCCATCCCATGGGACTATACCACTGAAGCGAGGAGGAAAGATAAAACCAAGTCTGAGGAAGCCATTGCTACACATGGGATGACAAGAACTGGCAGAGTTTATACCCCTGAACATTTGGCCGAGTCTAGAAAGCAGGCCTCCAACCATCCTCCCACTCTTGAGATAGGTTCAGACGATCATTGGAGAAAGATACAAGCCAAGGAGTATTCAATCCTCGACCAGTTGAACAAGACACCCGCTCAGATATCCATTCTCTTCCTATTACAGAACTCTGAAACACATAGGAGTGCCTTGTTAAAAGTGCTGAGTGAAGCATATGTACCAGAAAATAACACCAGCGGGGAGATGGCCAACATGGTGGGCCAGGTACTGGAAATCCACAAGATCACTTTCCATAAAGATGAGTTACCGCCCGATGGGTTAGGGCATAACAGAGCACTACACATCACGGTACAATGTGAGGATCATTTCATCACAAGGATCCTAATTGATGGGGGTTCCAGCCTCAACATCTGTCCGCTGGTCACACTCAAGAAATTGGGAAAGAGTCTACATGAGATAAAGGAAAGAGAGATCAACGTAAAAGCCTTTGATGGTTCGCAGAGGTCCACCATGGGAGAAATCACCTTGTGCTTACAGATGGGACCAACTTGGTTTGATGTAGATTTTCAAGTGATAGATGTGCCTGCATTCTACAACTTACTGTTAGGACGACCTTGGATCCACGCTACTGGGGCCGTGGCAACAGCCCTACATCAAGCTGTGAAGTTCGAATGGAATCACCAAGAGGTAATCATTCATGGCGACGGTAGCAACCATATCTACGGTCGCCAGACCTTTTCAGTCATCGATGGAAGAAGGAAGTTGGGTGGAGAGATCTACCATAACATCGAAAGAGTTAACGCCATTGATAAGGACAAGTGGTGGGACAGTAGGATTGAAAGCATATTGAACTGGGAAGGGTAAGATCCAGGTAAACGGCTCGGTAAGAATCTCCAAGGAATAACAAAGACAATAACACTCAAGAAGCACGGTACCACTTTTGGTATGGGGTACGAGTACACTTGGAAGGAATTCAAGAACTGGTCGCCACCATGGTGCGGCCCCTACTACCCATTGGAGCAGCCAATACCTCACTTGGAGCAAACTTTCCAACAAGCTGATATCATCTACAGTACGGATGAAGAGGAAGCGTTAGCACCAATGAGGGATTTATTTCTGGACGATAAGGACATGGAGTGTTGTGTCATTCTTGAAGAGGAGGGGGAGGAAGGCCCTTTTATACAGGTCGTGAGCAAAGGATCATATATCAAGAATTGGTCTGTCAGGACAACCAAAGCCCGTCGAGCCTCGAGGTAGAAAGTCTAAAAAAATAAGCATTATTTACAGTTTATTTATTTAAAGAATTTTCTCCCTTTTCGCATTTTTAATTTCCGCAAGAAAGAGCTCTCATGTTCAAACTATTATTCAATTTATCGAAGCATTTCCAGTTTCTTTATAAATCTTATATTTACTTGCTACTTTTTTCCTCCCCATTACTTTATTTACACATCATTACTATTACTTATCTTGACGAAACGACGACTGTGACATGCAACGAGGCAACACAACAAACGGATTTCGAGTCAGACGAGGATGATATACCTGAGGACATTATTAAAGAGGTAGAGAAATTTGAGAATAGACCTTAATCTAACTTGGACGATATTGAGGTCGTCAACCTAGGAAACGCAGAGAACGTAAAAAAAACACGCATCAGCATTCATCTATCGCCGTCAGAAAAGGATAAATATACGAAATTCTTAAGAGAATATGAGGACATATTAGCTTGGTCATATGATGACATGACTGGTCTAAGTACGTCCATTATGTCCCACAAGCTGCCAACCAATCCAACATGCCCACCGGTGAAGCAAAAACCCAAGAAGTTCAAACCAGACATGAGCTTGAAAATCAAAGAAGAGGTCACCAAGCAGATCAACGTCGGGGGTCTCTGGGTGGTCGAATATCCTACATGGTTAGACAACATTGTGCCTGTGCCAAAGAAGGATGGGAAGGTCAGAGTATGCGTCGACTACCGGGATCTCAACCGGGCCAGTCCGAAAGACGACTTCCCCTTGCCGAATATACACATCCTAATTGAAAACTGCGCTAAGCATGAGCTGAAATACTTTGTAGATTGTTTTGCTACCATCAGATTTGGATGGAAGAGGAAGATGCTGAGAAAACGGCGTTCATTACGCCGTGGGGAGTGTATTGTTACAAGATGATGCCATTCGATCTGAAGAATGCAGGGGACACCTACATGAGGACTATGACTACTATATTTCATGATATGATTCACAAGGAGATCGAGGTATATGTAGACAACGTCATCATCAAATCAAAGAAGGTCGTTGACCATATGGAAGATTTGAGAATATTCTTCAACAGGTTAAGGAAGTACAATTTGAAACTTAACCCTGCAAAGTGTGCATTCGAGGTTCCTGCTGGCAAGTTACTGGGATTCATTGTCAGTCGCCGAGGAATAGAACTGGATCCATCAAAGGTCAAATCCATACAAGAATTTCCGCCACCAAAGAACAAGAAGGATGTTATGAGTTTCCTGGGGAGGCTCAATTACATTAGCAGGTTCATAGCCCAGTCTACCGTCATTTGTGAACCAATTTTCAAGATGTTGAGAAAGGATGTTGCAACCAAATGGACCGAGGATTGTCAAAGGGCCTTCGACAAATCAAGGAATATCTCTCAACACCACCAGTCCTGGTACCACCCGAGCCAGGTAAACCTTTGCTACTCTACCTTGTTGTGTTAGATGGAGATTTTGGTTGCGTTCTTGGGCAACATGACGAGACAGGAAGAAAGGAGCAAGCAATTTACTACCTCAGCAAGAAGTTCACTCCGTATGAGGCTCGATACTCTCTATTAGAACGCACTTGCTGCGCTCAGACTTGGGTCGCACAGAAGATGAGGCACTATTTCTGTGCATATACAACGTACCTCATATCAAGGTTGGATCCGTTGAAATACATCTTTCAGAAGCCCATGCTTACTGGCAAACTGGCCAAATGGAAGATCTTGTTAAGTGAGTTCGACATTATTTACGTGACTAAGAAGGCGGTCAAGGGACAAGCACTAGCAGATCATCTTGCTGAAAATCCTGTGGATGGAGAATACAAACCACTGAAAATGTATTTTCCCGATGAAGAGGTATCATTCGTAGGAGAAGACATTGCAGAATCCTACGATGATTGGAGGATGTTCTTTGATGGGGCCGCAAACTTCAAAGGCGTAGGTATTGGAGCAGTCTTAATATCAGAAACCGGTCAGCATTATCCGATATCCGCCAAACTTAGGTTCCCCTACACTAACAACATGGCTGAATATGAGGCCTGCATCTTGGGGCTCAACTTGGCCATCGACATGAACGTTCAGGAGTTATTAGGGATTGGTGACTCAGATTTATTGATACACCAAGTCCAAGGAGAATGGGCGACCAAGAATTCCAAGATATTTCCATATCTACATCGTGTACAGGAATTGAGAAAGAGGTTCACAAAGATAGAATTCCGGCACGCCCCTAGAATCCAGAATGAGTTCGCCGACGCGCTGGCCACCTTGTCATCTATGATCTAGCATCCAGACAAGAACTTCATTGATCCTATCTTGGTGGGATTCCACAATCAGCTGGCCTACTGCGCCAATGTTGAAGAAGAAGCAGACAGAAAGCCTTGGTTTCATGATATTAAGGAGTACTTATCAAAGGGAGAATATCCAGAGCCTGCAAACGCTACTCAGAAACGCACACTTCGAAGGTTGTCAAATAATTTCTTTCACAGCGGAGGAATCCTGTACAGGAGGACTCTTGATTTGGGTTTGCTAAGATAGTATGTCCGAAAATGCCACCGATGCTAGATACATGGGGATATGATAAAGGTACCTCCCAATGATCTTAACACAACAAGTTCCCCGTGGCCGTTCGCCGCTTGGGGCATGGATGTTATTGGACCAATCGAACCTGCCGCCTCCAACGGACACAGGTTTATTCTGGTCGCCATTGATTACTTCACTAAATGGGTCGAAGCAGCATCCTACAAAGCAGTTACTAAGAAAGTTGTGGCCGATTTCGTCCGCGACCGCATCGTTTGTCGGTTCAGAGTTCCAGAGTCAATCATCACCGACAATGGTTCCAATCTAAAAAAAACAGTGACATGATGAAAGCAATGTGTGAAGCCTTCAAGATCAAGCACAAGAATTCTACAGCATACAGACCTCAGATGATGAGGCTGCCAACAAGAACATCAAGAAGATATTGAGGAAAATGATAGAGAAGCACAAGCAATGGCATGAAAAGCTGTCATTCGCTCTACTGGGATACCGCACCACAGTCCGCACATCAACCGGGGCAACTCCTTATATGTTGGTTTATGGTACAGAGGGTGTTATTCCTGTCGAGGTTGAGATTCCATCTCTAAGAATCATACAAGAAGCCAAACTCAGCGATGCAGAATGGGTAAGAGGCCGTTATGAGCAATTGGCCCTCATAGACGGAAAGAGAATTTACGCAGTTTGTCATGGTCAGCTATATCAGAACAGAATGACCATAGCCTTCAACAAGAAACTCAGACCAAGACGATGCACACCGGGGCTGTAGGTGTTAAAGAAAATCTTTCCTCATCAAGACGAAGCAAAAGGGAAATTCTCTCCCAATTGGCAAAGCCCGTACATGGTTCATCGAGTACTGACAGGAGGAGCACTTATACTTGCGGAAATGGATGGATAAATCTGACCAAAACCAATCAACTCAAACGCAGTCAAGCGTTACTATGTGTAACTCTTTATGTTTTATCAATGTTGTAAAGTGAACTACGCCTGACCTGATTCCCGTTTAAGAGGGGATACGTAGGCATCCCTATGGGTTCAGTCACATTTTAATAAAATTTCATTTACCCCACGAATGGAAACTGGGGCAGGATTTCGAGAAGGAACCTCAAAATTCCGAATCAAGTCCAATCAAGCGCCACACAAGAAACAGTCAGAAGCATTCACCTATCAAACTGGGGTAGAATTTTGAGGAGGGCCCTCAAAAGTCAATAGCAAGAGAGGTTGCGATGTCTCGAACCGCGTCATGGTCATCGGTTCATCCAAAAGAAAAATATTTTCTCAATTATATGTTATATCATATTTTTATAAAACCATGCATACTTACTTCTCAAAACAGCTTGTTTAGCGACGCTACCCCTGTGATGCCAACAACGTTATCAGTATCAAGTAGACAGGCCGAGTAAAGCCAGCGGGAATGCGAACTGACCTTCTCCCCTTTACAGAACACACAATTTTTCTTTGGATGCAGGCACAAAGACGGCAAAAGCCCAAAGCATATTATTATCTCCGCAGGACGTATATCTTTCAAAAGACGCTCTCAAACTCGTCGCACATGCTGACACTTAACATCATCGCAAACAGCGCTTATTCATGATAATCGTATCACCGCAGTTTATCATCAGCTAAGAACTCTCACTGTCATTTTATTTTCCCTCACTGCATAAGGCTATTCTGCCTTCCGAGGTTCCATACTACCTCCCCTACATTTTATTTCCTGCATTGCATAAGGCTACTATTCTGCCTTCCGAGGTTCCACGCTACCTCCCTTTGCATTTTATTTCCCGCATTACATAAGGCTATTGTTCTTCCTTCCGAGGTTCTACGCTACCTCCTTTTGCATTTTATTTCCTGCATTGCATAAGGCTATTATTCAGCCTTCCGAGGTTCCACGCTACCTCCCCTGCATTTTATTTCTTGCATTGCATAAGGCTACTATTCTGCCTTCCGAGGTTCCACGCTACCTCCCCTGCATTTTATTTCTTGCATTGCATAAGGCTACTATTCTGCCTTCCGAGGTTCCACGCTACCTCCCTTTGCATTTTATTTCCCGCATAGCAGAAGGCTACTATTCTGCCTTCCGAGGTTCCACGCTACCTCCCTTGAATTTTATTTCCCGCATTTCATAAGGCTATTGTTCTGCCTTCCGAGGTTCCACGCTACCTCCCCTGCATTTTATTTCCTGCATTGCATAAGGCTACTATTCTGCCTTCCGAGGTTCCACGCTACCTCCCTTTGCATTTTATTTCCCGCATTGCATAAGGCTACAATTCTTCCTTCCGAGGTCCCACGCTACCTCCCCTGCATTGTATTTCCTGCATTGCATAAGGATACTATTCTGCCTTCCGAGGTTCCACGCTACCTCCCTTTGCATTTTATTTCCCGCATTGCATAAGGCTACCATTCTGCCTTCCGAGGTTCCACGCTACCTCCCCTGCATTTTATTTCCTGCATTGCATAAGGATACCATTCTGCCTTCCGAGGTTCCACGCTACCTCCCTTTGCATTTTATCTCCTGCATTGCACAAGGCTACCATTCTACCTTCTGAGGTTCCACGCTACCTCCCATGCATTTTATTGCATAAAGCTCCTATCTACCTTTCAAAGAAATCACCTTTCGTGACACTACTTATTTATGATTTCTTTCGGGCTAAGCTCTGCCTCTCTTTTGCAAATAGCAAGACTAAACTCTGTCTTGTTAGCATCATACTACTGCATTCTTCATGGGCTGAAATATCGCCAACTTTTCCAAAGGCGTTATCGTTCACAGGCACCATCTTCATGGCCCGAGAACATCATTTCATGGCCTAAGGATCTATTTTATTCAACCTGCATATCATTATTCAAAGGTACCATGGTTCGGAGGCACCATCCTCATGGCTCGAAAACATCATGTCATAGCCTGCGAATCCCGCACCAAGCGATTCATGGCCCAGGACATCATGGTCTAAGGACATCATCCTAAATTGTCCAAAGACAGCATTCAAAGTCCAACGGGAACTTGCATCATATTTATATTATGCACGATATATGCTTGTTATTTATTTGCAGGTAATTTGGCCGGAACAGCCAAACAGGCAGGAGCGGACCACTCCAGTTCTCCCAAAACAACCCCGTAAGACCTTCCAACCTTACCTTACCTAGCACCTTGCGTCCGTTCTTGTGAAATATCATCGGTATATTTCTTCGATGATTCCGGAACTACATATGGCCTGATTCCCGTGACACCAGGGATATGTAGGCAGCTCCGAAGCCAGGGTGCGGCCTAATTCTCCTACAGCTTTTTCTCGGTCAAAATTGGCCATCATATCTTTACCCGACAACTCTTTCATCCTTCTCGGGTAAAGAGGGGCAGCTGTTGATACCCAACTTTTCCTCAAAACTATTTTCAAACTTTCATATAAGCTCTCAAAATTACTCTTTGCAATAAGGAGTATTTTTCCCTATTTTTCCATATTTTTATTTAAATTATCTCCCTGTTTATTTAATATTTCATATCTAAATAATTCATAAATTATGCTCTAAATAATTTTAAAAATACTTCCTAGCTCATCATGTTATTTATAATCATTTTCTATCTATTAAAATCCAATTATTTCACGAATTAGTCAATTGGGTCTTATTTAATTTTAATTACAACAATTTTGCAATTATGCCCCAATTAGACATTTTGTATTATTTTAATTCGGAACTTATGCATTTCTTACACTTAGAATGGGTTAATTACTGTAATTTTGCCTATTTAAACTTAATTTTATCTTTTCATAATTATTAGATATTTTAAATAATTAATTATCTATTTTATTGGGTATTTAACATCTAGCCCTGTTTTATTTAAATGTTAGCCACATTTCAGACCCAATTAACCCCAACCTACCAGACTTTAATGATCCAGCCCAAATCATTTCTTTACCCGGCCCAACCCCCACTCAATCTGAGTCGTTGATCAAATGAGATCAACGGCCCAGATATTTTCTTACCATAATTAACTTCTCAACTACCTCCCCCCCCCTCCCCCGACCATTCATTCTTCGAGATTGTCTCTCTCTCTTCTTGTCTCTTTCTCTCCTCCTTCTCTCTAGAACCTTCTGGTTCTTCTCCTTCTCCAATGGTCCTCAGCCTGTCTCCGGCCACCTCCAGTCTCTCCCCTTTTGACCATCAGCCGCCTTGACGACTCCTTGCTCCGGCTTACTTTGTCTCTAAGACCTCCATGGGTCTTTACCATACCCAACAGCTACTAGGGCTCTGCCTGGGTTGATTTCGGCCTTTCTCCGGTGGGGTTTTGACACTGTCATGCCTTCCTCACCACTATCAATGAGTTTTCACGGCAGGTTATCCTATTTTTTCTTTGGTTCTTATGAAACCCTAGCTCTGACCTAAACCTTTTTAAATCTCTGTTATTTTAGCTTATTCTCTCATGTTTTTATGCTATTCTCAACTCGATCTTTAAGTTTCATCAACTTTAGAACGCTTTTGAGTATTTTTCAGTTAGGGTTTTTCTCTAAGTCTTTCCTATACTGGTTCGAACTGTTTTCACTTGTATGTTTGAGTTTTTCCCTTTGCATACTTACTGAATCCATGCTCCTACTGTTGTTAACTTGTTTTATGGTGAGAACCCTAATTTTCTTAGACTTCTATGTTCGTATCTTCATGCTGGTTTGACTATTTGACTCTTGCTGAGTTTTCTATGACTATCATGCTACGAACCAGCCATTTTTAAGGCTCTTTACCTACTTGCTTCATATGTGTGTTTATCTCTAGCCTCTTACTGTCGATGTTGCCAGGCCTGCATGTTGCTACTACTGTTTGCCTCTCTATTTATATGTTGAAGAAGGGCTCAATAATTCTCTTCTAATCGATGTTGATTTCCTTGTTTTGATGAGCACTATATGTTTGTTTAGATTGATTGACTTCCATGATTCTCTCCTTGATTGGAATCTCTGAATTTGGTCCTAATTGTTTACTTTATTTCCTAGTCCTTCCCTTAATTCAATTCTCGACTGATTTCTTTTACCTTGCCTATGTGTGTTACTATTTGAATTTCAATCCCTTAATTTAAGGGAATGATTTGTCTTGATTATTTGGTTAACTGATTCTGAGATTCCTTGTTCTTTAACATGCCTGGATTATTTCCTTGCTTAAGTCTAAAACTGATTTTTCTCTTACCATATATGGCCATATTGTTTTATCATTCTTTGAGTTTGAATCCCCTGATTTAAGGGGTCCGTGTATTTTTTTACATTGATTGGATTCTGTCCTCTTTTATTACCATTGTATTTTACTACCTATTCTTAACTATAAATACCCTATGTTTTTCAATAAAAACCCATAACAATTAATATTATTCTAAGCTCTCTTGTGCTTTTTCTCTTTTCCTTACTTTGTTATTGTCTACTATTGGCCGGCTCTAAGCCAAGGCCAATATTGTGTGTTCACCTTGCTCTTGCATTCTGCTGTGCCCTCTCTTATCAGTGGTATGTTCTAATTAATTTCTAAGTCCCAAACCAATGTGTTTACTACTATCTCAGTTCATTATACTCTTAATTGTCTTCTACTTATGCTCCTACTATGAAACATGTAACTGGTTCCTGTTTGCCTATCAGTACTTGCCATGTTCATCTCTTTGGGATTTCTATATTTATGTTTGAATCAATACTTGTCATAGGCCTTTCCTATCCTTATATGCATCTGTTAGCCATTTCCCTTTCCTGTCCAGTATTATGTATCCCCTAATCCCCTTGAACCCTTTTATCTATTAGTACTTACCCTTTTTATGATTTACATGCTTGCATGACTGTTATTTGCTCTTAATCTCAAGTGTCATGACTATATTCTGTTACTATCTATTATCATGTCTGAACTTGGCCGTTTCTTGGTCCCCTGAACCTCTTTGATTTGTGTAACCATGCGTAAATGAGTTTCTTAAGTCTATGTATCTCTTTGTTATTATGTAATCTACTTGTCCCCCTTACCCCATTGTCCTTGTGTGCAACTCTATACTGTTGACTTTTGATCAGTACTTCTGTTTGTCTTTTTTAGCTAATCTTTCAAAACAACTCTCCAGTTTTTGTAAACTCTTTTCTTTCAACTACACTACTTTTCTCTTCGTGTGAGCACTGCCTTGAGTGCCTCTAAGTACTCATTGAACTCTGACACATAAGGCTGGTAATTCCACATTACACTTGTCCAACTTTTGGCAATTTGTTTGGGTGCTGGTATTGGCCAGGGACCCAATGAGGGCCCTTGGGAGCTTTGTCGCACCCAGACCATGTAAGGTTGTGAAACTCGAAAGGAGTGAGGTTGGAAGATTTGGCCTAATTGAAGGCTCCCTATAGAAATAACTTCTTTTTTTTTCTACTGTAATTCATTATTATTGGTTTGTAATAACTTGTAAACAGATATTGGCGTTTGGATAGTGAATATGGGGAGACTATGCATGCTTTGTCTAGTAAGGGGTAGAAAACATGCTTATAGGGTTTTTCTTACTTACATGTGCAATAGATAACCTGTCTAGGACATGCATCTCATGCATTAGAAATCCTGCTTAGGTTCTTTTATTTTTCAGCATGTCTACTTCACTCATTTTGCAAGCCATGATCACAATTATAACAAGTAATAAAAACTGTTATAAGGTCTTACTGCATTTTCATGATCATAGCATCTAGAAATCATGTCTTCTAGGTATTCTTATGTGCATTAGATATCCTGTTATTTAGGACTTCCTATCTGTTTGAATTGCAGTTATTGAACACCTAATCAGTATGCTAAATTAATAATCTCGTTAAAAAGGTGGTTAACTATTTGAAACGTTTCTGTAAATACACCCCTCTTAAAATCAGGACAAAATATGCATGTACACCCTTTTGAAATAAGTAGGCAATGTATATGGTGCCTAGGAAAACTTTAGGCCTAATACGTATTAAAACCAACTAATTGTGTTTTGCTTGCTAGTGTTAAAACCAATAAGTACCTTCTTAAATTTTGAACTATGCTGCTTTTCACTCTCGCTATATTTCTTTTGAAGTTCACTCCACTTTTCTCTAAAACTCCTGCTCCGTTTTCAAAATCACAGGATCTCGAAATCATTCCTCATTTACTGAAGTTTACCTGACTCTTGTTTTATTTCAAATTACTAGATTTCAGGGTCAACTTACTCTGTTCAAGCATCATCCTATTTTTGAATCTTTGCTCTATATTTTGAACTACATGTTTTTCCCGAAACAATTTACTCACTTTCCTTTTCTTACTAAACTCCTTTAAACTACTGGATCCTTACCTCATTTTGGATTACTGGATTCCAGTTTGGAATTACTGCTTTATTTAAATCTTGTTTTACTTCTGATTACTGATTTTTCTAAAAGTTATTCTTTTTTTTTATTGAAAGCTTTAAACTGCTCCGTACTCTTAACTCTTACTTCTGTCTCTAAACTATTGTATTTTTGAAAATCAATCATCCTTTTGAATTGCTCAGTCTTAACTGAACCTTTTGCTTTCACTACTAAGTTTTCAAAGCATATCCTTTTACTAAAACTGTTGAAGTCTACTGATTTTCAACTCAATAACTCTTGTTTTAAATCCTGACTTTGAGACCTTGATTGTGTTTGAGACGTGCTATTTACGTGTTCACTTGTAGAGGGATCTGTGAGCCATTA
The DNA here is from genome assembly GCA_005239495.1 of Nicotiana undulata. Taxonomy (NCBI): domain Eukaryota; kingdom Viridiplantae; phylum Streptophyta; class Magnoliopsida; order Solanales; family Solanaceae; genus Nicotiana; species Nicotiana undulata. The sequence goes on from ML261977.1 coordinate 72,664, forward strand.
TTTGCACTTATGTGTTCCCACATTTGTGGTCATATTTGTTGTTTTACATGTTGCTTAGAATTTTATCCTTTTTTAAACCTAGGAGTTCAACCTAGTACTCACCTCGTAGGATTAGTAGTCCTAAATACCCTCCGGGACTTATAGAATGGGACGGGTAATAGCACGCAATAAGCATTCGTGACCAACACACGCGTTTTGAATACCTTAACAAGGCGGGAAGGGTAGAATACGGATATGATGACCGGTGCGCTAATACCACGTGTAGCCGCCTCTTCGAGGTGTGACATAACGGGTATTGCATTGATGTGATATGTATTACTTTAAACCTAGGACAGTTCTTTTCGAATGTTTATTCTAATATTTTTCCCAAAACCTTTAAAGATTCTCATACTTGTTTGAAATCCCCTCTTATATGAACCTTACTTGCTACTTGTTCACCATCCAAATTCACAAAACTTCTTGGCTGGGACCCACAGTTGTGGATCTTGAGTGGTGCCTAACACCTTCCCCTTGGGATAACTTCAAGCACTTATCCAATCTCTGGTAATGCAAACTAGTTCATGAGTTATTTACTCTAGGTGCCCTAACGCACCATAAAAATCATTAGGTGGCGACTCTTCCTTAAACATTTCCTTTAAGGAGTTGTTCAAAATGTCATAAACCCGATCTCTCCGTACCTAACCCATCCAAGGAAAAAGGGGGCGCGACAGCATGACGACTCTGTTGGGGATATTCCCTAGGCTTATACCATTACAATTTGCTTTGTGAATTTGGACCTTTAATTTTAATTTAAATGCTTACACTTTTTCCTATTCCCCGTTATATGTCATTAATTGTTTAATTTTCGCAAGTATTTATTCACCTGAACGAAACTGACATATCTTCATGTTTTCTTTGTAATTGCTTTCCATTATAGCTATTGTATTTCCTTTCTTTACCGATTTCCTCAACGGGAAAATACATGCCTATTTGTTTAAATGATGTTTATTGCATATCATGCTCCGCATCATATTCCACTCGTGCCAAACAAAATCCTATAACAACGCTTACAATGAGTGGTTGCGCTATTCCAATATTATTACCCCCTAAATTTGGAAAGGCGTATTTGCGGTAAAACTAGTCGATCAGCGGTGCAGTCGACGATTCAAACTTCACTGGTCCCTTTTTGTTTATTGGGGTTTCCTGTCTATGGTATCACTGCTGCTGCAATTACTGCTTCAAGGCTCTCTTTGTCTAAGGCTCAAGAAATCATTTTAGGCTTTTCATCCTCAAAAAGTAAGGTAGATAGGACCCAGTAAGTAGAAGATGAAGATGAGCAGGAGGAAGGCTCGTTGGTGCATAGGCCACGGGCAAGAAGAAGAGTCGTGTCTGATGAGGAGTTTTCTCCTACTTCTGGTCCATCTCCTGTACCTGAGCCTGATAGTACTACCCCCATGTATTCTGAGGAAGAAACTCCTACTGCAACCAGTGATTCGGTTGAACAATTGTTCCATAAAAGGTTTGGCTCAATTTCTGAGGAAGCGCCTCTTGCCATCTTTCCCCGATCTGCTCCAGTGGAACATCAATTTACCATGCATATTTCTATTTCTGCTACCCTATTTGTGCCACATGTGGCTTCCTCATATATCGCTACTTTCGTTCCTTCTAATGTTGAAATAGGGTCTTCTAGTAGTGGGGTGATGAAACAAGTTGTCATCGAGGTTACTGCGGAAGGCAGCCTTTTGAAGAAATCAGGCCAAGCGGATGTATGGTTGAAGCATTTGATCGTCCCTTGGAGCAGCAGGTGAGACTGATAGCAGCGGAATTAGCCATTGAGAAGGCTTCATCGAATCAAGCATGCAAGGACAAGAATCTCCTTGAATCTTTATTTGCAGAATAACTCTCACGTGCTTCTGAGGAAATAATAAGCTTAAAGAATTTGCTGAACCAGAAGGAGGCTTATGTTGGAGAACTCGTTCAATATCTCACCCAAACCTAAGAAGACCTCCTTGAGTCCTCTAGCAAGGTTCAGTTTTTGGAGAGATCCCTTAACCCTTTGCAAGCTTCCTATGATGCTTCTTTGACTGAAAGGGATGAGTTGAGAGCAGAAGTTGACCAATGGGAGAAGGATTATGAAGCTCTCGAGGATAAAGCAGTCGTTGATGTGAGTTGGTCTTACTTGAATACCCGTCTTGATACATTAACGGAAGTAGGCCAGGAAAACTTTGACTTGAAAGCTGAAATTGCTAAAACTAAAGAGACAATTGAAAAGGCTCGGAAAAGTCAAAGTTTCTCATCACCTGAGGTTGAGGTTCCCGTAGGTGATGAAGTTGTACTCGGTGAAGTTGTTGTTCAACTCTCGCCATCTCAAGTTTCTCCTTCTGCTGATGAAGTTAATCCCCCCAGTGAAAAGTGAAAGTGCTTGTTTCCCCCTTTTTTATTTGGAGAATCAATTGGTGGTCTTACCCCTGGTCCCATTTGGGGGTAAAGTTTTTTGGAAAGTCCCCCAGGACAATTTCGGGGTTTTTTTATAAACAAGTTAGGTTTGAACTAAGTTCATACTTAGTATCAACCATCATATATATTAATGTTTAAGTTTTTGGCTTAACTTGTGTTTTTTGATTCTCTGTCTTACTCTAAGTGTTTGCTTAAAAATGCTTTTATTTTTCGTGCCTTTTTTAAATAAACACGGTCTATAAAAGAGGGACCTTTAATAAACGACACTTAATGAAGAAGACGTCTCAACTTCATAATGGTGTAAATACAAAAAAGAGATAGGAATTCACATGTTCCTTTGAGTAGTATTTTGAAGAAAGTTTTTGTATTATTTTGAACTTTCGTAATACTTTACATGTGTTCAAGTATCGTCTATAACTCTTTCGTAAATGTTTTTTTTTACAACAGATCTGAATAAATACAAGGGTATAAATTACAACCCGTAACTAAACTTTCCCTTTGACCTAAACATTTGTTTTCATTCACGAGTATGTTTTTTGTAGGTTTCTGAATCAGGCTTGCATTTTTTGCTCTTTGACTTCGCTCGTAACTTTTTATTTGTTGGGTAAAATAGATCTTTAGACTTGAGTTCTGACTCTTTATTAGTCTTCTTTGCCTTCCATATTGTATCGTCCCCCAAGTGTTTGAGCTTTGAAGTATGAAATCTCGAGCACTTGAATATTCCTTCCTTATGGTCCTTTTCCTGAAAAGGAAAAACATATCAGACTCGAAGGTATATAGTTTAGATGATGACTGCTTAACCCTTTGAAATTTCCATCAGAAAGGGTGTAACCCTAGACCAGGACTTAAGTTACTTCCTCATGTCTATTCAGGTCTAATATCATCATTTGGTATGGGTTAGCTTTTTGCCTATCATCTAAAGTTGTAAGTATAATTTTAACTGTACTAAATAAAAGTGTATGTAATGATTCCTGACTGTGGGTACTCTTTATGCTTAGAAATAGTACTTCTTTAAATGAACAGCATTCCAAATTGTGGGTAAGATCCTGCCATCCATGGTTTCCAACTCATAAGCGCCTTTTCCAGCAATACCACGCACTTTATAAGGTCCTTCCCAATTTGGATTTAGCTTTCCTGCACCAGCCTCCGTTGTTGATTGAAAAACTTTTTTAAGGACAAAGTCCTCAATTTTAAAATATCATAGGTGAGCTTTCTGTAATAGTACCGCTCTATAATTTGCTTTTGAGATTCTATGCGAATTAAAGTGGCTTCTCTCCTTTGCTCAAGTAGATCCAGATTTGTTCTTAACTCGTCGTTGTTTGACTCTTCCGTTGCTAATGTGAATCTCGTGCTTGGTTCGCCAATTTCCACTGGTATTAGGGCCTCTGAACCATAGACAAGTGTGAATGGGGTTTCTCTCGTGGCTGTTTTTGATGTAGTTCGATAAGCCCATAATACTCCCGGTAGCTCTTCAGGCCAATTTCCTTTTGACTTTTCCAATCTTTTCTTCAAATTGTTGATGATAATCTTATTTGTTGACTCAGCTTGTCCATTTTCCACAGGGTGATACTGCGAAGAGGTGATACGTTTGATTTGCCAACTTTGGAAGAATTTCTTGATTTGCAAGCCTATGAACTGTGGGCCATTATCACATACGATCTCCTTTAGGACACCAAAGCGACATATTATATTTCACCAAATGAAGCTCTTCACGTTTTTCTCTCGTACATGTTTAAAAGCGCCTGCTTTTACCCATTTTGAAAAATAATTTATTAATACAAGTAAGAACCGAACCTTTCCTTTGGCTTGGGGAAGAGGTCCTACTATATCCATCCCCCACTTCATAAATGGCCAAGGGTATATAACTGGATGTAATAATTCTGCGGGTCGATGAATGTTATTAGTGTAGCGTTGACATTTATCACATTTGGCGACGAATTTTTCAGTGTCTTCCTCCATCTTAAGCCAATAGTACCGCGCCCTGATTAGTGTCTTAACTAGAGACCTTCCACCTGCTTGATTTCCGCAACGTCCTTCGTGTACTACTTTCATTACGTACTCAGTTTGATTAGATCCTAGGCATCTTGCTAAAGGTATTCCAAACATTTTACGATATAAAGTGTCACGAACTAGACAATATCGTGCAACTTTTCGTCGAAGTGCTTGAGCTTATTTATTTTCTTCAGGCACGGTTCCATACTACAAAAAATTTACAATTTCGTTTCTCCAATCCCAGGTTAAATTATTAAATGTTACCTCATTCTTGCCTTGCTCGATTGTTGAATGAAATATATGTATTACAATAGCATTTTCTTCACTTGTTACATTTGTAACTGATGCGAGGTTAGCTAACGCATCTGCTTCTGCATTTTCTTCTCTAGGTATTTGCACGATCTTCCATGATTGGAATTGCCTCACTAGGTCCATGCCTTTTCCAAATATTGATGCCTTCGAGTCTCCCTAGCGGTGTAAGTCCCCTGCATCTGATTCACCACCAGTTGAGAGTCACTCTTGATCTTGATTTGCTCTATTGAGAGTTCTCGTGATAATTCAAGTCCTTCAATGACAACTTCATACTTCGTTTCATTGTTAGTAATAGGATAACATTTAATGGCCTGCCTTATCTTTTCACCCGAAGGTGGTATCAAGACAATTCCCAAATCGGCTCCTTTAACATTAGAATAGTCATCAGTAAATAATTCCATATTCCTAGATTAGCTCCGGTAAAAATCTGTAATTCCTTTTCTACTTCAGGAATTATATTGGTATTAAAATCTGCGACAAAATCAGCTAAAACCTGAGACTTTATTGCCGTCCTAGGTTGATAAAAAAATATCATATTCGCTTAGTTCTATTTCCCATTTAGCCAATCTACCTGACAATTCCTGTTTATGCAGGATATTTCTTAAAGGATATGAAGTTACAACAGAAATTGGATGACATTGAAAATACGGTCTCAATTTCCTAGCTGCCATGACTAGAGCCAAAGCTAGTTTTTCTAGATGGGGGTATCTAGTTTCAGCATCCAGTAGGGATTTACTTATATAGTAAATAGGAGATTGCTTACCTTTTTCTTCCATTACTAGGACTGCACTTACATCTACTTCGGCAACAGTAAGATAGATATACAACCTTTCTCCTTTCCTTGGTTTGGATAATAGGGGAGGATTTGATAGGTAAGCCTTTAAATTTTTGAGGGCTTGCTGGCATTCTTCAATCCATTCGAACTGATTCTGCTTCTTTAATACTGAGAAGAATTTAAAACTCTTCTCTGAAGATCTTGAAATGAATCTTCCTAAAGCCGCAATCCTACCTGTCAGCCTTTGAACCTATTTTGTACTCGTGAGTACATCAGGTATTTCTTCAATCACTTTAATTTGAGCAGGATTTACTTCAATGCCTATATTTGATACGAGAAAACCTAAAAATTTACCTGATTCGACGCAAAAGGCACACTTCTCTGGATTTAGTTTCATATTATACCTGCGGAGGATCTCGAGTGTAGCTGAAAGGTTATTGAAATGGTCTTCAGCTTGAGTTGACTTCACTAGCATGTCATCAATGTATACTCCCATTACCTTTTCTAGATGTTCCTGGAACATCTTGGTCACCAGCCTTTGATACGTGACTCCAGCATTTTTCAAGCCAAAAGGCATAACTTTGTAGCTTTAAGTCCCCTTATTTGTAATAAAGGGAGTTTTTTCCTCATCTGAGGGATCCATTTTTATCTGATTGTAACCAGAATATGCATCTAGAAAGCCTAATAATTCGTGGCCTGCAGTAGCATCAATCATTTGATCTATGTGTGGTAAAGGAAATGAATCCTTTTGACATGCTTTGTTTAAATCAGTGTAATCTACACAGACTCTCCATTTACCGTTATTTCTAGGTACTACCACAATATTAGCTAACCACTTGGGATATTTTACCTCGCGTATAGAACCGATTTTCAAGAGTTTTTGTACCTCTTCATCGATCACTTGATTTTTGAATGATCCCTCTTTCCTTTTCTTTTGTTTGACAGTACGAATGATGGGTCTTCATTCAATTTATAAGTCATCACCTCTGGGGGTATACCTGTCATATCTGAATGGGACAAGGCAAAACAATCTGAATTAGATTTTAAATATTCAACTAATTTACCTCATCCGATCGGGTTTAGCCGTGCTCCAATGTGGTTTCTTTGTTCTTGCTTATGTTCGAACTGTGGAATAACTTCAAGCTCCCCAGTAGTTGTCTTTATATTTTCATTTTCCTCTGGTTCTTGAATAACATCGGGCCTAGAGTCCATGTCTATATGTTTTGATGCATCCTTCGCTGTGATTTGATTCACCGTATCTTTATCATCTGTTCTCGAATCTGTTTGAGTTGCTCCCGCGTCTTTTAGTTCTTCTTCCGCTTCTTTTTTATTCGAATGTATCACTAATTGATATTCCTCGAAATTTGTTGATCACCTCGAATCTGTTGAATCCCCATTTTGAAGAGAATTTGATAACTTGGTGTAGAGTACGGTACAACGTCCATGTCATGAATCCATGTCTTTCCCATAATAAATTTATAGTCCATGTCCGTATCAATAAATTGAAATTTTGTTTCTTTGATGATGCCTTTTGCATAAGTACTTAACTCAAATTCTCCCTTTGTTATGACAGTAGAGTTATCGAATCTGGATAGGGAATGTGCTTTTGGAATTACCCGGTCTCCCATTAGCATATCCTCTACAACTCTTAGTAAAATAATATTCACTGAACTACCTGTATCAATCAATACTCACTTCACGTTAGTGTCATGTATAAGTAAAGATATTACCAGTGCATCGTTATGAGGGACCAGTAACCCATAAGCATCGGCATCGTCAACCTTGATACTACCATCCTCCAAGGTTTCACGGGTTCGCTTCCCGTGAGTTATTGTGAGCTTCGTTATCTTTCTTGTTGCAGCATAGGTTACGCCATTAACCTCTTCTCCTCCATTTATTACATTTACCATTCTCTTCGGAGATGGTGGTTTTGGGGGGCTCCTGCATGTTCTTCATATATGCCTGCTTACCTTTTTCACTAAACAATTATGTTAGATATCCCTGTTTTAATAAATGTTCTACCTCACCTTGTAATAACCTGCATTTGGATGTTCTATGCCCATGATCATTGTGGAATTCGCACCAGAAGTCTGGGTTCCTTCTGTTTGGGTTTGATCTCATCTCTTTGGGCCATCAAACTTTATGTCCCATATTTCTCAATACGGTAATTAGATCTGACGTACATACATTGAAGTTATAATATCTAATTCTCGCATTTGTGTTATTACCTCTATTCCGTTCATCTCGATCCTTTATGGATCTTGATAAAGATAAACTTGAATCTCTATTTGACGATTTGTAGTTAGGCCGTGTGTTTTCAAATTTGGAACGAGCTTCCCGTCCCGAGGGTCCCATTTATGTCTCGTACCTATTTTTACCAGTTCTTTTTCTGATTCTGATCGCCTTGAACACGTCCTTTCTTCTATCTTAGATTGAGCTATGGTATCTTCCTCGATTCGTAATTTGGTACTGTACCTGTTATAAACATCATTCCATGTTGTGACTGGGAATTCTCGCAAACTTTCTTTGAGTCTTCTTGTAGATTTGGAGCTTTTATCGTTCAAATTGCTCGCAAATGCCATAGCTACCAAGTTGTAAGGCACTCTAGGTAACAACATCCTTTTTCGTTGGAATCTGTCAACAAATTCTCGAAGCAACTCTGTATCTCCCCGTTTACGTATATCTTCCATTCTCTTTTCTACTTTTTGAGCACCCGAATGTTCATTTATGAAAGAATCTGCAAGCTCAGAAAAGAAGAAAAAGGCTATACATTTTTGGTAAAACACCAGCTATGTTTATTTATAAGTAACTTATAATAAAAATTGGTCAAGTCATATATTACTAATATTAGGTAAATAGTACCAATATTAGCCAGTTAGCTATTTGCAACCAAAACAAGGTCAATTCTTGCTTTCTTTTGAGTGAGTATTGTTAGAATAGATTGAGTACATCTTAAGGAGCTTGAATCTCAGTTTTGGGATAATTTAGTGGTGTTATTGAGGTGGTTTAAAATGAAAAATCAAAGTAGAAGATGAACATGAAAAAATGTTGTGTATCACATATGTATCATATATGTATCAAATGTGTATCACATGTACATCCATGTAGCGAGATATTTGCATGATACATGTGTCGCAGAAAAAAATTGAACTCGATTTTAAGTACGAATTTTTATACCAAATTAGTCCAAATCACCTTCAATATTCCTCAAAATTCATATATTGACAATCTTCCTCGAAATATGTATATTGACTCATCTATATGTTTTCAATGAATTTCAACCTACCCATGAAAAATATCCCTTTCTGGTTAGACTCATCTATATGCTTATATCACATATATATATATATATTTTCATCACTTTATTTGTTACCTCATCCATGAAATTTTCTTTTCGTCTTGCATCTAATTTTGCTAATCACGCTTTAAAATATGGAAGGAGTTGTTTGCATGTAATTCTTGGAGAGAAATAGCCTTATTTATTTGGATTTCCAATTTTATTTGTGTTTGGCTAGTTTTGATAAAGGGAAATTTTTGTTCCTATACCATATAGGAAACTATATTACCAAATATGTTCATAGTTTGCATATTACCCGTCATGCTAATAGTATTTCTATAAAATATAGACAATTCATTAAATAAGAAATAATTATAGTTGTAGGCTTCCTTATTTAGGCGCGCTAATATTGGGGAACTAAAGATTCTTTCAGATATTTTCAAACGCAAATCACATTGTATTAATTTTCGTCTCTTTCTATTCAAATTGTACGACTCTGTTTTGCGGTACACTCTGTTTCGACATTTTTTTCTGATTTCACACATAAAAAACGACTAAAACTTCTACAAATCTTCTGCAAAAAACGCAATTATGTCAAAAATCCCAATTATGCTACAATTGAATGGGAATTGGGATATTAAAATTCAATGTACCCAGTTTGTAGATATTTTGTAGATAAATTATAGATTATTTATATTCTGATTGTAGATACTTTATTTTCTGTTTCTGCGATACACTCTGTTTTGACATTTTTTCTGATTTCACACATCAAAAACGACTAAAACTTCTACAAATCTTATGCAACAAACGCAATTATTATCCCAATTATGCTACAATCGAATGGGAATTGGGATATTAAAATTTAATGTACCCAGTTTGTAGATATTTTGTAGATAAATTATAGATTATTTGTATTCTGATTGTAGATGCTTTATTTTCTGTTTTTGCGATACACTTTGTTTCGACATTTTTTTTCTGATTTCACACATCAAAAATAACTAAACTTCTACAAATCATCTGCAAAAAACGCAATTATGTCGAAAATCCCAGTTATGCTACAATTGAATGGGAATTGGGATATTAAAATTTAATGTACCCAGTTTGTAGATATTTTGTAGATAAATTATAGATTATTTGTATTCTGATTGTAGATGATTTCTTTTCTGTTTGTAATGTAAGTGAATATAAAGTCTACAAATTGTTTCCTTTTCTTTTTCGCTTGTTTGATTTGCCTCGAAGATTTTCCAGCATCGAAATCATGTTTTTATTTAGTTCTAGCCTCAACCCTAATTTGACGCGGAGAAAGACTATGGATCTTATCTTCACTTGCATGAGCAGCTTTTCCATGCCTTTTCTGCGAATGTGGTGATAATACACCCAAATCAGACGATGAAATATCTGCTTCTCTTGCTTTTTTAGGGTTGTTCTTTGAAGGTTTGTTCTTCTTCATTTAGAAAATTTGAAGCTGAAGGTAATTGGGTGTATGAACTTTGAAGAATAAGCTTCAATTTTGACTTGTTGTAGAAGAAGAAGCTTGATAATGGGCGTTAATGGTGGGGGTTACAAATATTTCTCTGGTTTTGGCAGAAGAAAAAATGGGATTTTGATACAGAATTCGTGGGTGTGGGAGGGAAATGTGGGTGAAGGTGTGAGAATTTGAGAGAGAAACGTGGGGGGAGTGTGATTAGAAGGAATATACGGTACCATTAAATTAGGAGTGTAATTAATACCCTTAAAACTACTAATGGTATATAATTGGTAATTAGGTATATAAAATATAATTATATCAAATTTTAAGCATTGAGGGTAATATAGATTCCTATATGGCATAAAAATATAAAAATTTCTTTAATAAATCTATAATTTATGGCTAGAGCTTGATAAATTGAACTTATTTGAGACATTTACGTAAGATTCCCTTTATTAAAGGCCCCACCGTAGAATCGCCCACCTCCATCAGCTGCCAGCATTCACTTTTTAGCTAATCCCCCAATTCTTTATATAAACAGTAATAATATTCTTTATTCCTCAAATATGTTCTTAATTTCCTAAAAGTTTCTATTTTAATTATATTTCTGTTCCCATTCTATTTTCTTCTTAAAGTTATATCCAACAAATCAATCAAACTAATAAACAAAATTTAATAAAAAACCGAATCGATGAAAAAACTACTTGATTAGTTTGATTTGGTTCTGGTTTATTAAAAATCGACATAGTTGGTTTGATTTTCTTTTGAGTAAAAACCAAAATCCAAGTTGAACCGTGAACACTGCTAACTTCATCTATTTCATTTTGCATGATACTTTTTTTCTTTTAATTTTAATTTATTTCATAAAAATGAGCTTGAGTGCATCCCTTTTCTAAGGTTGTCAGATTTACTTTAGTTCCTTATGAATATAATATAAATAACAGGGGTAGGGGAGCTAACGAGCAAGAAACGACTACGACTAAATAAAATTCTAACCTGTAATGCGAAAGCACCACCAAAAGAGACCTATCCTTCTCTACCGTTTATTTTGAAGTAGTCAAAAATGTATTTCGGATTAAAGGCACATAAGACGCACATCATACATGAAAAAATAGTAGAGACCAATTCCACTTATGAATAAAAACCAAACGCAAATGGCTGGAGCAAATGAATATCCCACCTTGTTTGTACCAAAACATTGAACACAGAAGGCTACTAGAATTGCAATGGAAATACCCCCAACCGCATCTACACGTATATCATTAAAAAGGATTAACAGAAAATGAATTCATTAGAATCCTTTTAATTTCTCTAGGACTATATATATGATCACCTTCGCCTAAAGGCTTTATCCCACTTACGGCCGACAGAACTGCATGCAAAAACCACCGTATATTAAACAAATATATATATATATATATATATATATATATTTATATATAGTATAAGTTTTTTTATATATAGCTACAGTATATTTAACATAGAGTTTGTAGTGCCCCTTTTTCCTCGCGGAGTCCAGATTTATGACATTGGTTGAAACAACTCATTCCTTTTAGGGAAGGGGTTTGTGTTTTTGAAGAGTCGCCACCTAACGATTTTAAGGTGCGTTAGGGCACCTAAGGGGTCCATTTAAAACCACTTTGATTACCAGAGTCAGGGTAAGAGCTTGAAATTATCCTAAGGGGAAGGTGTTAGGCACCCCTCAGGATCCACAAATGTGGTTTCCGGCAAAACAACATTTTGCGGATTTGTACAATTTAGCAAATAAACAAGTATGGCTCAAATAATAGGGGATTTAAGTCTAAGTACAGGAGTTTGAAAACAGTTAATGGGAAGCTAGATTTTGAAAAGAATTACATATTTATGAAAATAAAGGGATATCCTAGGTTTGCTTATATTATGGATCACATCAATGCAATACCCGTTATGACACTCCTCAAAGAGGGGCTACACATGGTATTGACGCACCGGTCATCATATCCATATCTACCCTTTCCCACCTCGTAAAGGTAACTAAAGCGCGCGTTCATCATGACCTCTATTGCATGTTGTTACCCGTCTCATCCTATCAGTCGCGGAGGAATTTAGGACTTTTATCCTATATGGGAGGTTCTAGCCTGACCCTCAGGTTTTAAAGGTAAAACTGCTAGGGCGACACGTAATAAAAAACAGATAGGACGTCAGTTAAGGGGAAAAGTATGGAAACCAGATAAAGGCTCAAGTATACCTCCACACATATTGCACATAAACAACATGTCTCATACACAACTAAGGTCCATTTTTAGATCCTAAACATGATGTCTAAGTGATAATGGCATATTCAGATTTATAACTCAGAGAGGAAGTCCTAATCAGGCTTGCCTACTGATTTTAACATGCTGTCAGTTAAACACAATCACAAATATAGTTCTGGTTTTATTACCTAAGGCTTGCCTAGGCGTAAATAATATGCAACAGTTGTTCAGTTTTATCGATAATTCCAGGTTGTTATACCCAATAGAATGCAATTTTAAGTGTTGCAGATACTTGGAGACTAATTTACCAGTTTGTTTAGGACAGGAGGACTGCTTTAGATATCTGTATTTAGACTAGGTATGATTGAAGAAGTACAACCCTAAAACATGATCTCTAATGCAGCATGATGCATAATAACTTAACAAGATTTCTGAATGCACATTAGGTTGTGCACAATTTTAAGATAGGGAGGAATGATCGTTTTAACGTTGCTTACCTAAAGCAGGATCTCTATGTATATAACATGGTTGCAGCAGGGTGAGTGCATGAATAACAACTAGTGTAGATTTATTTATCCTAAGGCAGGATTTTTTTAAATGAAATTCAGGGCGTGTTTGCAAGGCAGAATCACATGACAACAATTTCTTTTTTGTTATTTATCCTATAAACAGGATTTTCAAATGGTGGTGAGATGCTGAAAACAGTACATGTAAGTCCTAAATAACATGATATCTAATGCTTTAATATATTGTACCTAAACATGGAAGCTATTGCACACAAAGAAAGTAAACCTAGGAGGCATGATTTCTACCCTTGATTACACTACACCATGCATATTACCCCCCCCCCCCCC